>CM035416.1:99858037-99865537 GCA_020310875.1 Ceratopteris richardii
TAAAGCCATCAAGAGAGAGGTGAGAAGGAATGTACCTAAGACGTTTGAGGAGGCGATCAAGTATGCACAAATTATGAGGACCATAATCATCCTCAATACACTCCTATGGAGACGGATCAGCCACTCAAGCCTCTTAGCACGACTAAATTCAAGAAGAAGTTGCCATTCGGGAAAAACAAAATT
Organism: Ceratopteris richardii; assembly: GCA_020310875.1. Lineage (NCBI taxonomy): Eukaryota > Viridiplantae > Streptophyta > Polypodiopsida > Polypodiales > Pteridaceae > Ceratopteris > Ceratopteris richardii. The sequence continues at coordinate 99,858,221 of CM035416.1, forward strand.
TCCATTAAAAAACAAAGAACACAAGGGCCTAGGTTACCTACAGATCAGTTTGAGAGGGCCAAAAGAGAGAACCTGTGCTTTAGGTGTTTGTATCCTAGCCATTCATAGTGGTATTGTCCACTCAAGAAGGGGGAAGAGAAGAAAACAGGACCAGAGACTAGTATGGCCGCTGAAAAGGGCAAAAAGGAAGGCCACCTAGTGTAGACACTTCCTATTCATGGCAGCTCTAGCTGCAAGGGAGTGGAGGTGATGCACGAGGATATAGAGCACACCTGTTGTTTGACTCAGTCATTGTGCTCATTGCAGTTTGGACCAGATGACTTAGTCAAACTGCATGGTAGTGTATACGGGACCATGGTGCGAGTCATGATAGATGACTCTGCCACTCATAATTTTATAAACTACGCTCTGGTCAAGAAACTAAAGATTCCCGAGCAGTCCAATGCACATAAATACATAGTATCTATGATGCAAGGGGAAGACAAGAGGATATGGGATACTATGGTATCCAATTTGGAAGTCAAGATGTAGGACTATATAGATCATATGGACTTCCAAATTATCAATATGGAGAGGACAGACCTTGTGTTAGGAAGAGAGTGGCTATGGGGGTTGGGAGACACACTTAAATGCAGCTATCAAAACAACACACTTGAATTTGAAAGGAATGGAAGTAAAGTTTGTTTACAGGGAGAGAGAGATGTACCTAGTGCACCTCTCATTTCATCCTTAGAGTTGTATAGTCTTTGTTATTCTCAGCATGTACAGGAGATGTTTTTATTGTATAGTCATGATATTGAGCACTGTATACACAATTCATCTGATGTATATTTTCATGCTAGAAATGTAAATATGGATAGGACTTTCTATTATTCTTTATTGAAAGAGGTTGTGGTTAAAAGTTTTAAGGATCTTATGCTTGCGTATAGAGATGTTTTTCCCACTGATTTACCTAGAGGGCTACCACCTCAGAGAGGGGACATTGACCATGCCATTGAGGTAGTTACTAACACTAACCCTATTTGTAAGCCACCTTATAGGCTTAGTGTTTCTCAACATGAGGAAGTGGAGAAGCAATTATAGGATTATTTAGATAAGGGCTTCATTAGACCTAGTAACTCACCTTGGGCATCGCCAATGCTCCTAGTTAAAAAGAAAGACGACTCTATGAGACTATGTATAGACTATAGAGCACTTAGTAAGGTAACTATCAAAAATAGGTTTCCAATGCCTAGATTAGAAGATCTATTTGATCAGCTACATCAAGCTAGGTATTTCACCAAGCTTGACCTTAGATCAGGATATCATCAGATCAGGATTAGGGCAGAGGATGTCCCTAAGACTGCATTTAGGACTAGATATGGGCACTATGAGTTTTTAGTGATGCCTTTTGGTCTCACCAATGCTCCTGCCACTTTCATAAAGCTAATGAAAAGTGTTTTATGGCCTTATCTAGGACACTTTATGGTAGACTTCTTGGATGACATTCTGATCTATAGTGCATCAGAAGAGGAGCACTTGGAACACTTAAGAAAAGTATTTCAAGTGCTACGGGAAAATTCACTCTTTGCTAAGGAGTCAAAGTGTGAATTTTTCAAGGCAGAGGTTAGATACCTTGGGCATATAGTCTCCTAGGATGGAATCCAGATGGATCTTGAAAAAGTAAGGGCTATTATGGAATGGCCACATCCAAGGAACTTGGAAGGCTTGCAGATCTTCTTAGGTTTATCAGGTTTCTATCGAAGATTCATTAAGAATTATGCCAGAATTGATGTCTCGATGACGGAACAACTTAAAGGGAAAGGGAAAGCCTTTCATTGAGGAGACAAACAGAAGTAAAGTATGGAGAAACTGAAAGTAGCAATTGCTAGAGCTCCACTTTTACATATAGGAGATCCCAATTTACCCTTTGTGGTTGAGACTGATGCAAGTGATTTTGCCATAGGAGCGGTTTTGTATAGGATGGTCGACCAGTAGATTTTGAGAGTAAGAAACTAGAACTAGCTCAGAATAATTACTCCATTTATGAGAAGGAGTTGTATGCAATTGTCCATGCTTTGAAGCAATGGTGTCATTATTTATATGGTGCCAAAGTTACGATAGTGTTTGATCAAAAGAGTTGTTTAGGTCTCTTTACCCAAGGGAAAGTGTCTTACATACGCCTATGTTTTGTTCAACTAACTTGTACTAGGCCACTTTCTTGTACTTTGAGTCCCCAATTGCTCACGAATATGTCCTCTTTAGGGATCCCCAGTAGGATCGCCAAATGTTGAGTCCTAATGCCCAAGAAAAAGATGATTATACACGCTTCAGTTTTGCCCGAATCACTTGATTATGCCCACTTGGCCTACTCTAAGTCACCAAAGAATGCTTTAATGTATTCGTGGAAGAGAGGAATTAAAATCCCCTAATGCATATCCAACCAAATCACTTGATTATGCCCACTTGGCCTACTCTAAGTCACCAAAGAATGCTTGAATGTATTCGTGGAAGAGAGGAATTAAAATCCCCTAATGCATATCCAATCGTAGATCCCAAACCATATCTCTCTTTATTTCCCTCTCTCTTAACTTCATCCGCTTATGCACACACACATAGTCATTCCCTTTACCTAATCTTTCTCTCACTCGTGTTCTCATGCCCCTTTTCCCTCACAGGCAATCACTCTCTTTCTTTTCTCACTATTTCACTTATTTGCCCACGTACACTCACTTATACATTCACATAAACATTACCGCACACGCTCGCACACAATTAGTCTCTCAAAAAACCCATTAGCACATGCATGAATTTGTACACACCTAGCAATCCCCCATGCGCTCACATGCACTCTTGCGCATACTTTCTCACACACACACACCCTTACTCACACTTATATTCACTCTCTATTTTACTCTCACCTTTTTGTAATAAGCACCCGACATTTACTTCAAGAGAGGTAGTTTGGAGCCGTTCATGAATGCAATGACCATAAGTTTGCCTTATGTGATATGGGCAGAGTTTATAAATACTATCAATTCCGTTATTCACTAGCTCTTGACATCCCCCTTTTCACTATTTCTAACTTTTTCCTCCTTTCTTTTTGGATAATCGAACGTTGAAATTATAGCTTCAGAGAGCTTATGGTTTTAATTGCTCCTTCTATCTATTTGTTTCACTTGAAGTTGAACACTCACCAGCGTTGTGAAGATTTTGTTGGTTTTATGATTGGAAGAGTCAGAACTTGCATGCTTTTATGTACTCGCTTGAACAGACAGACAACACCCCTTTAAACATAATGAACCACTTCTTGAAGCACTAGAACATCCCTATTAAACAAAGCAATTGAAGCATTGTGCTGAAAGCTACTATAACTCAATGAAAAGAAATATGGATAAGTGTTAATAGCGCAACATGACAATCCGTTCCTTACTCACTTGCATACCGTGACTTGATGTTCTGTTCTTCTCACTCCCACCCTCTCTCTTATTTGTCCTACTCACACCAGATGTACACACAACCAAAGATTCATCTCAGTTCAGTTCTTTCTTCCCCTTTTTTGGGGCCCATAAATACAACCATGCTCAACTCCTGTATGCAGTAGCAAGACATTCTTCATAGAAAAAAATGTTGACGCATGCGACCATGGACTATATGTTCAAGAAGTGAGTGCAGTTTCGATTTCACATGAATAAATCAACACATGGTGTTGTTAATCATATAGGGGTCACCAAGTACGCATATCTTCAATACAGTTGGTACCAAAACTTCATAATGTTCACTCGGAGGTCATAGGGTGATGACATGAACTATCTATAACAAAGAAAAACAAAACAATTAGAAGCACTTATCTTAGGCTCGAGTCACACCTGTGTGATTTGAATCAATCTGTAGTTGCCAGTCCTTCCCATCCTTTGCATCCCAATGCATCCGTGCAACATGCCTTTGAGTGACATTGGAGGATATGAATCATGCTAACAACCTTCTTTTCCATGTGGATACCCACTACTTCGATGACCAAAATCCCCTTTAGCTGTCATGCTCTAAGACACACCACAACCTTGCCTTGTTGAAGTCGACGATTACTCTAAATGACACCAGGTTACAACCGCATTTTCCCCTCTTTCTGATCTCTTTCTCAATTCCCTCCTTCTCGTTGCCCCTCCAATGTGCGGAGCCTCGTTCTCCCTTCTGCTCACTTCGATTGAAAAGATCCCCCTTTTGGATTCTTCTGCCACAGTTCTCCCCGCAAATACTCACTCGAAGAAGGTTCCCTCCCTCTTCTGCTGGTGGTAATCGATGCACATCTTTGGCATTCTCCTACGGTATCGTTGCCCTTCTGAGCACATTAGTAGCTGAACAACAACTCCCACCCTCTGTTCCCTCTCTTTTCTGACTATAAAGACTCTTTTTCCCTTCCAAGGCAACCTTCCGATTCGATAGCCTCACGACTTCCTCCTTCCTCTTGCACGTAGCTTCCTCAAAATCTGCAGAAGGCAATGAGAGAGAACCCTTTGTTTTGGTGCTAGCCCTCCTTTTGGATCTGTACTACTAACCCCCTTCAGGAAACTATGAAGATCCCCTTCTTCTCCTACTTTTTTTCATCATCACCTACACATACACACAGAAAACAAAAGGAACTTCCCCATCATCACAAAAACAATGCAAACCTAATTTCAACGTTCTACTCCTTCAGCAAGCCACTTGAAGCAAAAAGTTTTAGTGCAACATATATCTCTAATTGCCTCTTCGTTTAACAAAAAACAAAAGCGATTTGTTCTTCGAATACTTGTTCCATCATTTCCTTTCCAGAATTCTGCTCTCTCTGGTGTGTGTGATTAACACATCCTTCTATTAAGTTTCAGCAACAACTCCTTATTGATCGATCTGCTCTTACCGTTCTTCCCATATGAGATGCCTTTTCATTGAACCAACAACTATTTCCACAACTCCATTTAACTCAGAAAAATCTAAAACGAATTAGAAGAAGGAATGTAAAAGTAACAGAACAAGAAACTTCCCAACATCGCTCGATATTTTCAAGAAGAACGGTACAAGCTTCAGTGGTGTCGAGTTGCCATTATGTGGAGGCAGTTTGAGACGGATGAACAGACTGATGCCCTAATATCTGCCCTCATGGACAGCTACACAAACCCCCTTCAAGTGTGAAGTTGACCACTATCTCCTTCCCTTTTCTGCTACGCACCATTCAACAGATATGATGTTTTTATTGAAGTCAACTTTGCTTCTCACATAGTAGCCAAAATCACAGTTCAAGATGGCATCCAGAGTGCATCCTTCCTTTAGTGCGAAAGAAACTTTGCATATCACAGCAGCGATGTTGAAGATATCTCATCCTCGTTAGACGAAGCCATGTGAGAGCCTGTGAGAGTGAGCTTGAGTCCTCACTGTCGTAATCTTCAACGAGAGCATGTGAGAGAATCTAGAGAGCTTGAGCGTTGCACCCCTGCATGAGAGAGAGGGCTTGTACTCTTGTCTCACATCAGCCCACTCCCCCGATCTTGTTGATTCTCGAAGTACTTGACCTCCCAGAAATGCTCCACAGCAAGCCCATTATTGTCAAAGAATATCACAATAAGTCCAAGAGATCCGTTTTGATATGACCATCCCAGTAACAAGGGTGTCGAGCCTCTATTTCCTAATCTAGCTCACAACGTTGTTTTTACCCTTTCAAATTCAAGGAAATCAAGCTGTTCTATCAAGCATTGTTTACTTGATGATTCTAATGAGAGCCTACGTGCTTCTTCCTTCTTTGCTCCTTCAACTGTGTGTTCCCCTGTTATGCGGTTGTGTGCTCACCCAACATGCGAGCCTCAAAAGACTCCCCTCGATTGCTGTTGGCTAGGCGCGTACCTGCACTGACAAGGAAAAGAACCCCCTCTCTCTTAGAGAGCTTCTCCCCATAACCAGTCAATGAAGAGCTCCCCTTGATGCGCGCTGGAGCACCTGATTTATCCTCAGTTTCTCCTCTTCCCTTACCACCTGTACGCACAGAAAACCAAAAAACGGGAGAAGAAATTCTAGAGAGAGAGAGAGAGAGTGTATGCTAAATAGCGCTCCTTATTATCTTTCTACTGCTCCCTTCAAAGTCATGTTCAGGGTCCAGGACAAAAACTTATCTCTATTATCAGATCCACAAGTTTTCCCCTCACTCAAGACAAACACTCACAACGGCCAAAGAAAAGACCTCCGCCAATTCCTCAGCTTTCTTTCTGACAGCCATCTGCAAAAAAAAACGAATTGAACAACCTTTGGAAGCTACTTTGATGCCTCTCTCGATGAAGAACGGAAGGAAAAATGGCTGCCGTCAAATTACCACAATTCCGCTTCAGTACATTTTACCGTTAATCATGGATAAAATGCCCCTCTTCCATGATGCCCATAAAGGCCACAAGACTTTTAAACCAAGACAATTGTGGTATTGTCCGGATCAATATTACCAGATTGCATTTTGGGCAGACCCTCAAGTGCTTCCTCATTATGTCCATGCTTGACAAATGCAGCTATGAGTGCATTCCAACAAACAACATTGCGAACATGAAGCTTAGCCACCACTTGTTGAGCCTTGATGAGTGCACCCCACTTTGCATACATGTCAACCAAAGCTGTGCCAAGCATCGATTATCTTTCAACAATCCCTGGTTGAGATTTTCATCTTGTATATGTTCACCTTCGTCAAGTTTTCTTATGCTTGCCCAGGCTTTTAAAAGACATAAAAAGGTTACAACATTTGGCGGAAGGCCTTCAGCACGCATTTGACCAAAACATTTTAATGCTAAATGACCGTGGCCTTGCTGTGCATAACCAGAACTAAGAGCAGACCAAGAGACTACATCACGAAGGGGGCGTTCCTCAAGTACCTCTTATGCTGTTAAAAATGCACCACATTTGGCATACATATCCACTAAAACATTTCCAAGAGCAGCATCCTTCACCAGTAAATCTCTTCTACCAATTTCATTATGAATTCGATGTCCCTTATCAAGGTCCTTTGCACTAGCACGAGCCTTCAACGCACAAATAAAGGTCACTGCATCTAGCAACAGCCCCTCGCACTCAATGTGATCAAGACAGTTTAATGCTTCAACACCTTTCCCATGGTGAGCATAGCCTCCAATTAATGCAGACCAAGATATAGCACTTCGGACCGGAATCTCCTCAAGGATTTGCTGAGCTTTTGTGAGGGCGGCACACTTTGCATACATGCTAACTACGGATCCTCAGAGCTACCCACAAAGGTGTCTATTTCAACAAGGCCAGCCTTAACAAACCCCTCATGCAGTGCAAGGCCACTTTTTACATCCTTCATTTTTGCAC
>CM035416.1:99873037-99878037 GCA_020310875.1 Ceratopteris richardii
TGGCTTCAATGTTCTTCTTCAATTGAATGTTTTGGCCAATCTCTTCTTCCAAAGATCGACTTTTCTGGAAGAGTTCATCGGACACTTTCTTTAAATCAGCAGTGACTTGCATAGCTAGATCTGCCATTTCTTGTCCTTTCTACTCCACCAGAGCTAGATCTGCACGTGAAGTCTCAAGATGGTTGCCCAAAGCTGTCATGGCATCTTCTTTGTCAATCACCGTCTGCTTCAACCTACTAATCTCATCATCACGTACTGCATGTATGGCATCTTTCTCTTTCAACTCTGCTTGCAGACGACGAATCTGTTCCTCGAAGCAACTAGCTTTAGCTTTAGCTTTAGCGGTAAGCACTTCTTCTTGAAGTGGCATGATATCAGCTTCTAGCATATCCACTTTGGCTTGGTACTGCTGGCGGAGGGAGTGTTGGGCCACTTGAAGGTGATGGGGAAGATGGTTGGAGAGATGGATGAGGTTGTTACCAATCTGAGCTAGTTGTGAGCTAGTTGGGCCAATGAATCAGGGATAAGCGAAGTGGAAATGGGCTAAGAAGAGTTAGCAGAAACAGTGGCAGACGACGAGGGAGGGGAATAATTAGGAGAGGACGGAAGAGGATGGGCTGCTAAATGACATGGAGAGGAAGGAAGGCTAGGCGGCAACGACACCTTGGATGGAGACAAAGGCAAAGGTGGATTTTGAGATGAAGAAAGTAGAGCAAGTGTTGTTACCACAAGAGCCGAATCATCCGGTTGCGCAGTCTCCTTCTCAGGTTGTGGAGTATCAGCGAGCTGTGCAGATTCCGTGATCGTATCGAGCGCGGACTCTTATGGATGGGGCTCAGGTGGCACGACCGTATCAGCATGTTGAACTTTGTCAATAACATTGTCAGGATTAGCTTGATCTAGAGGAGATGATGGGGCAAAAAAATTTTGGGCCGACGAAGCAGTGTCCTGCACTTGCATGGTGGAGGACGACAGGGCTTTACTATGTGAGGGGCTTAATTTATGGTGTTTCCCTGGGAAGAATTACCATAGATCCGCATTGTCATCGATCTCCATCATTTGTGTAGACTCTTCATGTAAGAGAATAGTGTTCAATGGAGGAGGTTGCTCTGCCTGAATCACCGGAAGAAGGAGAGTCAGGAGATGCAACAAACGAGTGCGAGGGATTTCGTTCTTGGCCAATTGTCGAGAAACAGCCTGGCATTCTCGGCGAATGCACCGGAAAAAGAAGGAAGCTAGATTAACTGATTCTCTTGCTATGGTATCAATCATAGAGTAAAAGGGGCGAGAGATGCCGTAAGTGCGTTTTTGGAGATTAAGGGCAGTGACAAGGAACTGGAGTGCGGTACGCTCCGGTTCAGGACGACAGAAGATGGCAAACTCATTGGACGAGTGGCGGGGAAAGAGTTCTTTCATAGTCTCATGAATGTAGTTAGATAGGGAGAGAAAACTTCCTGCATACAGCATTGAAACGTACTTGGAGCATTTCGCAGGCCAAACCACATCCTTGTACACACATAAACGCCCCAATTTGTTATAGATGTTGTCTTTGGAATGTCCTGCTCCGCCATTCGTACTTGGTTATAACCACTATATCCGTCCAAAAATGAGTACATCTCATGGCCTGCCACATCATCTAACATTGTGTCCAAAAACGGCAGAGGGAATGGATTAGGTATTGTTGCTGCATTTAATTTCCGGTAGTCCACACAGATTCGTAATTGCTTATTCTTCTTAGGGACTATGACAATGGGGGAAATCCACTCCGCATGCTCGATAGGGACAATAAACCCAACTTTCAGCAATCGATCCAATTCTACTTTGACCTGGGCCGCATAGTGAGGATTCATTCTATAGCTAGGTTGTTTAATAGGCCGAGCATCTGGTTTCAGCATAACCCGGTGTTGATAGATGCGCGGATCCAACCCCTTCATATCGTGGTAATCCCATGTAAATACATCAGAGAATTCACATAGTAGCTGCAGTAATTTATCTTAGAAGGTCTCGGATAGTCCCGCCTTAATCTTCACTGGCCACAGATTGGCTTCATCGCCTAAGTTGTAGGTAACCAATTGGTCTTCCAGTACGTAGAACTATCGGGGCATAACAAAATCGTCGATTGCCTGCAGCAATTGTTGTAGCGTCGTATCATCCAAGGTCTGTGCTGCACTTGGTTCGGGTTCACCGATTAGTGGTACTACCGTATAGGCCGTCAGACTCTAGTTATCTGCAACCGTTTGTAAGTCCACAGTTCTGAGTGCCATCAGATCCTTGTTGGCTTTAAGAAAAGCTTCCTCTTCATCATCTGAGAGACCATCCAGCATGTGTATAGGTTCGGCTACATATGGTCGTGCATGCAAGTCACAAGGCTTCATGTCGTCCAGTGGAATGACATATTTTTGGTGGTTATTCTTAAAAATCAATTCATGCGCTCACCAATCCTGAACTACCTTAGCTTGCTTTAACCATGGTCGTCCAAAGAGTAGGTTATAATCAAGGCTAGATTTGGGTAATTCCAGAACAACGAAGGTCATTTTAAATACAGCTCCTTGAAGAGTAATAGGAATGTTTTGCACCAATCCAACCGGATGAACTCGAGATTGATCAGCCATACGGACAAAGAATTGGACAAGTTTGATTTGTGTCCATCCCATCTGTTGACAAAGTGCTGCTATTGCAATGTTTACTCCATAACCTCCATCAATTAATACTTGTGTTATTTTATGATTCTTATACCAGATCGTAATCAAGGGCACCATATGGTCCACCATCGGGTCTAGTTCGGGCTGGATTGTTGCTGTCGAAGGAGCATATGAGGGTCCTGGACTGACCTTATTGACCTGTTGACCAAAGCCAATAATTGTCCCAATGGTAGTGTAATTAAGACATCCCACACCGGATCAAATTTTGTTGTTTTTGGTACGGAGTCCGGTGGGGGCTCCGGTATAGCAATGGTCAGATTTCTTCCTCCCAATACTGCTTGCGGTATACTTTGCTGCGTCACCGGAACTGGGTCAGGAAAAACAGTTTGTTCCTGAGTCACCCACTTGCTTGCTTTAGTAAACACCTTCTGCTGTTCATGGATTCTAGGCTCAAAAATCTCCGCAGCTGGCTATAATTGCTTTCCGGAGCGTGTTTGCACCACTGCCGTTTGAGTGTATACTGTTGAAATGTACACCATGTTCGCCATCTGGTGTTGTCATTCCTTTTTCCTTTTATCGTACTCAACCGCATCTTTACAGTACCTACGGATATGCCCTATTTCACCGCAAAAATGACATTTTGGTGGTGGAGGAGAAGCAGCTTCACCTGAGGGACCCGCATTCCATAGAGTTTGTCCAAAGTTAGTTGACCGTGCTCCTCTATAATTCTTGTATCCTTGGTAAGGTATTCCTCATTTGTGGTGGTACGTAGTGACTGGCCGTTTGCCCTTGTTCCTGAATGATAGCATTGACCATCGCTCTGCTCTGTACATTTGCATTATAAGGACAGGTCTCCATAGTGTGGTCCATTGTATGGCAAATGGTGCAATACATCTGATTCAGAGCGCATGTTGAGCTGCTGTGTCCTGTATTTTTACATTTAGTACAGTAAATTTGTTTCAAAGGATCCTCATTTGAATGCTTGGATGCCTTCAACCACTCTAAATCTTCAGTGAATCCACCCACTTTATTTTCTAATTGTAAAGCCATAGCGATTACGGCATCAAAGGTCATTCCTTCCACACATCGTATAATCATGATCTGTTTCAATTGGGGATTTAATCCGTTTATGACCAATTGAGTAATGACGTCATCTGGTAAATTGGCATGTGCTAGTGGTAACTGCCGTAAATGAGTCCAGAATAGAGTGGAATAGTCTTGTACATTCCGGTGTGGCTTCTGCCTGTTATTCTATAGGTAATCAAAAATTTTTGCTGCGTTTTTCTTTAATCAAAATCGTTGTAGAAATGCATCCTTCACGTCATCATACTGCCAGAAATGATTCAAGTCATACTCGGTTAACCAACACGCAGCTTCATTAAACAAAGTTGACTGGAACACAATGGATTTATAAGCAGGGTTTGCTGGGTAATTCAAAACTCCATAACTAATTTCAAATGTTTGCACATGCGCATCGAGATCATCTCCCGAAAAACCTCCAAATTTTGTATATGTGACTCCGAGTGGCACCGGACGTGGTGGAATAATCTGTTGCTGTTGTTGTTGTTGTTGTTGTTGTTGTTGTTGTTCCTGTTGTTGTTGTTGTTGTTGTTGTTGTTGTTGTTGTTGCTGTGAACTACTCATGTTGCCTGAATTTTGGTGAAGTATCTATTGATATTCCTAGACTGTATGATCACTTTGTCAACTTTCCGGTCCTAAGATATCTCCGAGCCGATTACTTAGCTCAAAATCTAACAGCCCTTTCTCAACTTTAGTGTCGAAATTGGCTAAACTTGCACCTAAAAACGGTGAATGCAGTAAATTTCTACCGAACAATACGGAAGGAGATCATCGAATTGTCACCGGATAATGCTGAACTCTCACCAAAAATCCTCGAATTCTCATCGGACAATGTTTAACTATCACTGAAAGTCACCGAATTCTCACTGGATAACATTGAACTATCACTGCACCGTGCCGAAATACAACCAAAAACTAACACACTATCTTCAGAATGTACTGGACTATCATCAGAACGCACGGGATTATCACCACACGCTATCGAGCTGCTTCTACACAGCACCAAATTGCCACCGGAATTGCCGCTCGCTTGCTGGACTGGACCTCCGAACTTGGTTGTTCTTCACTTCTACCACCAGAGGGTGTTCCTAACCAACTCGGAACTGCCCAGCGATGTTGATCACTTCGATATTTGGGATAAGGTTCGTCGGAACGTGTTACCGGCTTATATCAAAGGATTCTTCTTCGACCCTTAACCTTTTTCTTCAACTGGCTACTCCATTTCCCACAGACGGCGCCAGTGTTAAACTAGTGTTTAAACTGTTTTATTTAATCTGG
>CM035416.1:99883037-99910537 GCA_020310875.1 Ceratopteris richardii
ATATTTAGGTAGTGATGTGTGTGAACACTCTAGGACTGCCGGGGCACTTTTTTCCCTCTTTAGGAGGTTTTTTTCCCTTGGCTTGTATATATGCCTATTACCCTAATGGGCTACTTATCTTTCTACATTCTCTTGGTAATACATTCAGTATTATGTGTTGTGCTCCAAGCTTCTTCTTCTTCCTTTTACTATTCAAGCGCTTCCACAAACCTCAAACTCCAACAAAAGCAACATTCCCCACAAGTTACTAGGGTTTCTTTTACCATGAAATAAAAAAAAAGGTGTGTGTTGAGCCCATAAAAGTCATATTGTTCAAAGTCAACCACAGTGAAAGTCAACTATAGTCAAAGTCAAACTGGTCAAAGTCAACATGGTCAAGGACAAAGTCAACAAGGGAAAAGTTAAAGTGTTCGAAGTATAGGTGTCAAGGTGCACAGGTAGTGCACAAGTAATTGTCCACAAAGGGTGAATTGGAGAAAGTGGTTGCAGGTTGCAGAGGTATTTCTCTAATTTCCCTAAATTTCAAAGTGTTTTTAAAGTGTTTTGGAAGGTTCAGGTGAACCCTCTCTTAGGTGCACAAGTGAAGACTTAAAAGGAAAATGTGAAGGTATGTGAAGCAGCAACGTACGCAAAAGTGAAAGTATGGCCCCCCAATTAAAATTTTTGTTTTAGTCTAAAGTCACTACAAGACAAAACAGGGATTCGTTGGCTGCCCACTTGTGGAGACAATCTTGGGACATCAAAGGGAGCACCAAGATACTCTTGCAGCTAGGAGCATACGTGAACCGACACTCAAGTCAAGGCAAGGACTATTCTTGGACTAAGCAAGTGTAGGCAAGACTAAGCAAGAGTGAGCATAGTCTAAGCTACGCAAGAGAGAGAAGTGCAAGAGACACACAGTGTGCGACACAGAGAAGTGAAGTGCAAGGTGTGCATGAAGAGTGACTAAGAAGTGTGCAGAGAAGTGTTAAGCTATTCTCCCAAGGATCCCAAGATCTTATTGCAGTGTGCGCGTGCCGACAGAAGGTGTCTATCCCTCCCCCTTATTGGAAGCTTGGTGCGAGGTGTGCACAAGTGCAGGCTTGGAGAAGGTGGAGGTCTGGTGCAGAGGAGGCCGGCAGCAACAAGACCTTGGGTATTTGGTATTCTGTAATCAAGCACTCTCTGGGATTTTGCACAGAAGCATTGGATTGCATTGTGCATCACCATCATATTTGTCTTATTATAATCAATCGACAGAGGCTTCCAGTGTGTATCTTTCTTCTTGTCTTTCCCTTTTCTTCTACAAACACTCAAATCCCTTCTTGTCCAAGAATCCCCCAATAAAATTTGGCACACTTGGTGGGACTCCAAGGAGATTTGAGCATAGGAGAATCCAAGGGCAAAGGGTAGAAGAGTTCAAGTGCCGACAGTACTACTTCAGTGGACTAAGAGGTACATATTCTTATCAATTATCTCATACTAAGAGGACTATGAACAGCTCATGACCGCAACCCAGTCCCAAACATTGAGGGTCATCTGCAAGCAAACAAGAAGGAAGGGCCACTTTCGTCAACTTCATCAGTAAAGAGCATGGCTGGTCAGGTAGACTTGGAAACCCTACTGTCAAGATTAAATATAAAATTTCCTTCTTTCAAAGTCCTAGCTCAGGAAGATCCGGACGAGCATATTAGAAGGTTTTTAGCACTATGCAAAACTAGAGGCTTAATGGGAAGAGAGGATGCATTTTTGATACTCTTCCCTGCCACATTAGAAGGATTCGTAGATAAATGGTTTAGCCAATTTGCTGAGAACCATTTTACAACTTGGGACTTAATGAAAGATGGATTCAAAAATCAATTCCAGCATGGAAATACTGTAGAGATCATCATAGAGGAATTAGAAAACTTGAGATTGGGTCTAGGTGAGAAATTTCTAGAGTTTGTAACTAGGGCTAAAGCACTAATGGCTAAGTTGCTAGATCCTCCACATGACTTTTTTGTTAAGAAATGGTTAGCTAAGCCACTTCCAGTGACCACCCAATGTAAAATCAAGGAATTAGTGTTGCCTACAACCTCCATAGAGGAATTCATCATCACAACTACACGACTGGAGCAGATAAGGCAACAGTATGGAGCAACTTATTCTCAACTACCATATTCTACCATCATCACAACTACACGGCAAAATAAGAGTATGTGTTGATTTTCGTGCCTTGAATAAGGTAACTATTCAAGATGGCTTTCCTCAACCATTCACAGAGCAGGTGCTTGAAGAAGTAGCTGGACACTCTTTATATAGTTTTCTTGATGGGTTCAGTGGCTACAATCAGATAGCCATTCATCCTGAAGATAGAGACAAGACGGCTTTTGTTACACCATGGGGCACATATGTTTATACCCGTATGGCCTTTGGCTTGAAGAATGCACCAGCATCCTTCAATAGGACTATGTATCTCATACTAGGGAAATGGTTAACCTCATTTCTGCGCATTTTTATGGATGATTTTTCAGTATTTTCAGGAACAGACAAGAGGGCAATAGTTCAAGATTTCAATAACCATTTGGGGGATTCCCGAAGCTTTTGTTGAGATGACTTAGGCAGAGCCTTCTCAATCCATTTTTTGACTAAAAAATCACCTGGAGCATGAGGCAACCGAGAAACAAGTGCTTTAGTTCTTGTGTGCAATTCATGGAAGGATTCACCTGCTCGTAATTTTAGGTTCTCTAGCTGATCTAGAGCTCGTTCTGAGGAGTCGCTTGGTCGAAATGTCCGCGAGAATGCCGCTTTTAGTGCCTCCCACGTAGTGAAGTGCCCATCTGCATACTGGCTATACCATTTGTCTGCAAGGCCTTCCAATGTAGATGGAAAGAGCACCAACATTGCATCCTCCCGGTTCTGCAATCCTCTTCCACGACATAATGAGACGAATCTCCTCACGTGGTCATCTGCATCTTCATAAGCCAATCCTTTAAATGTAGGAAACTTGATGTTCAACCTAGAGAGTAAATGGGAAAGATCCTCCATTGGTGCCGGCGCTTCTTCTGAAGTATCAGAGGAAAAATCTAAGGTTCTCCTATGTTTCTCTTTTGATAATGGTGTTACTCCCAAATCAATGGATAGATTCAAGGATGGTGGAGGAGAGGTAGGCTCACTGGTTGTGGTTATTTCTAACTTGTTGAGACGCTTCCGTTCACGATGAGACTCCTTGTCCGCCCGCGTATGGGTCATGTACCTACTCGCAAATACAATAGGGCGCCAATCCTCTCACAGAAATGCAAATGTCCCACCGGGCGTGCCAAACTGTAGAGGAGGTACTGGGGTATCCGCTTTTAACAAAAGGTAGAAAATGGAGATTAAACACGTCCAGTACGTCACCTACTCAAGGGGGGTTCTCTTTAGGGAAGTATACCCTTTAACATTTCTGTGAGTAGGCCGACAACGAGAATTTTACAAAAAAAAATGGTAAATGCTTCACAATTATGGACAACCAATAACAAATGAAGACTGTACTCTGCTTGATTCAAACCAGATGATTACAGAGTTGGGCAATTGATATATGATGCTCACAAGTGTAAACTTAGGTCTAACAAGCCACGGGCTGAAAGATCACCCCAATAGTAAACACACCAATACAAAAGTTTCTCCTATCCGCATAAGGACCATTGATATGCAGACTAAATCGGAACAATACAAGTGGTAAGATCTTCTCAACAGAATAGAGCGCAATCTACCACACGGGCTCACGAATAAGAAGAAGAATCCAAGCTACCCTTTCACACTATAGTGCTCATAGCCCTTCACTGAGAAGCCTCCCCTCTGTGTACACAACAGAGTAGCTCCCACAGTAGACTTGAAACCACCAAATGCAAGAGAGGTCTTCTGCACAATCTTGTACATGTACTCTAGTGTGTGTTGTCGTAGCCCTCGTAGCCCAAATGAGCACAAATCCTTTGATTTTATAGGCCCCAATAGGCCAAGAGAGCCTTGCCGAATCTTCACGTCCACTGATCACGCGCCCGTTAACCACCCAAAATTGGAGGGGTAGGTCAATTATTCTCTTGATTTGAATTGGATCCTAAAAAATAGATAGTCGTCATGAATGGTTGGCGACACCAGTTATTTTTTCCTCTTCTACTTTTACCCTCTACATTTTCACTGACCCTTTGTATGCAAGTTGAGATCCGCCCGTCATTTTTGAATGAGCCTAAGAAGCATATCCCTTGCCTTTGATGGATGGTGATCCCCAGAACAATCTAAATGCTAAGATACCCAACCATTCATACGATAATCCTTGAATTCCTCTTCCTTTTCTGCTCCAGGGGCTACCATGCTTGGGAGTGGAGGGCTGAGAGAGAGGGGGAATCAGGCAGGGGTTGAGGGGAAGCGTGATGCGGCTGAGGGGAGGGGACTTGCGGGGGTAAGTGGTGAGGGGAGGGGAGGAGGTTGGTGGGCGCAAGGAGGGCGCATGGAGGGAGGAGGGGAAGGGCGCACGAAGGGAGGAGGTGATGGGAGGTGGTGAGGGGAGGGGAGGGGGTTGGCGGGGGATGGTGGTGAGGGGAGGGGAGGGGGCTTGCGGGGGTGAGTGGTGAGGGGAGGGGAGGGGGCTTGCGGGGGTGAGTGGTGAGGGGAGGGGAGGGGGGTTGGTGGGCGCAAGGAGGGCGCATGGAGGGAGGAGGGGAAGGGGCGCAAGAAGGGAGGAGGTGATGGGAGGTGGTGAGGGGAGGGGAGGGGGTTGGCGGGGGATGGTGGTGAGGGGAGGGGAGGGGGCTTGCGGGGGTGAGTGGTGAGGGGAGGGGAGGGGGCTTGCGGGGGTGAGTGGTGAGGGGAGGGGAGGGGGGTTGGTGGGCGCAAGGAGGGCGCATGGAGGGAGGAGGGGAAGGGGCGCAAGAAGGGAGGAGGTGATGGGAGGTGGTGAGGGGAGGGGAGGGGGTTGGCGGGGGATGGTGGTGAGGGGAGGGGAGGGGGCTTGCGGGGGTGAGTGGTGAGGGGAGGGGGAGGGGGCTTGCGGGGGTGAGTGGTGAGGGGAGGAGAGGGGGCTTGCGGGGGTGAGTGGTGAGGGGAGGAGAGGGGGTTGGTGGGCGCAAGGAGGGCGCATGGAGGGAGGAGGGGAAGGGGCGCAAGAAGGGAGGAGGTGATGGGAGGTGGTGAGGGGAGGGGAGGGGGTTGGCGGGGGATGGTGGTGAGGGGAGGGGAGGGGGCTTGCGGGGGTGAGTGGTGAGGGGAGGGGAGGGGGCTTGCGGGGGTGAGTGGTGAGGGGAGGGGAGGGGGGTTGGTGGGCGCAAGGAGGGCGCATGGAGGGAGGAGGGGAAGGGGCGCAAGAAGGGAGGAGGTGATGGGAGGTGGTGAGGGGAGGGGAGGGGGTTGGCGGGGGATGGTGGTGAGGGGAGGGGAGGGGGCTTGCGGGGGTGAGTGGTGAGGGGAGGGGAGGGGGCTTGCGGGGGTGAGTGGTGAGGGGAGGAGAGGGGGCTTGCGGGGGTGAGTGGTGAGGGGAGGAGAGGGGGTTGGTGGGCGCAAGGAGGGCGCATGGAGGGAGGAGGGGAAGGGGCGCAAGAAGGGAGGAGGTGATGGGAGGTGGTGAGGGGAGGGGAGGGGGTTGGCGGGGGATGGTGGTGAGGGGAGGGGAGGGGGCTTGCGGGGGTGAGTGGTGAGGGGAGGGGAGGGGGCTTGCGGGGGTGAGTGGTGAGGGGAGGAGAGGGGGTTGGCGGGGGATGGTGGTGAGGGGAGGGGAGAGAGGGAAGGGGAGATAGAGAGGAAGAGAGAGAGGCATATGGAGGCTCTACACCAAGTATGTAGCTCTATTTATAGCCTCAACCCATAAATAATTAGGGCAATTTTTCTCTTTCATCATTGACCTTGCAAACTCAGCAAGAGTTCTATTCCTCCTTTCTCCTACACCATTTTGTTGAGGAGAGTACCACCAAGTAACTTCTCTTTTTATATGTGCATTACACAAATAATAACTGAATTTTGTTGAGAAATACTCTCCCCCTCCATCTCATCTTAACCTCTTCAATTTTTGTCGTGTAATTTTTTCTACATATGCATGATAGTGTTTAAATGTACTAAACATGTTTGACTTATCATTGATCACATAAATAGTGATCCACCTAGTAGCATCATCAACATAAATGAGATACTATATCGACCCATTTATGGTAAAGTCCTTTGAGGGACCCCACACATCTGTATGCACCAATTCAAGTCTTTGTGAATACATGAAACCTTGCTTATTGTATGAATGTTTGTGAGCCTTACCTAATTTACATGCTTCACATTTGTATGTCATGTGTTGACCTCCCACATTGGGTAATCTAAGCACTGAACCATTGTTAACCATTTCTTTAATACCTCTTTCATTGAAGTGTCCAAGCTTCTTATGCCAAAGATCCCACTCAGACACCTTTTGCTCTCCATATGTAAACATGGCATATCCAACATTACCTTGTATTCTGAATGTGAAGAGTCTTCCATCTTTCTTTCTTATAACAATTTTCTTATACCCTTGGCTAGGGTCTTCAACATAAAATCCATCATTAATAAATCTCACTTCATATCCTTTTTCTACAACTTGTCCTACACTGATGAAAATCTTTGGAATTGTAGGAACATATAAAACCTTACTCAAAAGAGTACTTCCATCTTTAGCCTTCACTGATCCAATTGACTTCACCTTGTTCTCTATATTCTCACCTATTTGAATTTTATGATTCATTACCTTATGATCCAAGTCAGTCATCAAATCAATATTCCACTTAGGTGATTGCTACACCAATATAGAATACTCTTAAGTCTTCATTTGGAGCTTCACATGTTGCATTCATAATAAGAGTTGACTATTCTTTCTCATCTGATGCATAATTATAGTAGGTGTTATTGTAGGATTGGTTCATGAAGTTTCTTTCTTCATTTCTTCCAAAGAAACTCCTACCACCTCTACCTCTATAATTTCCTCCCTGATTTCTTCCACCTCTTCCCCTATGGTTAAAATTCTTATTGAAATTATCATTGATTTGATTATTATGCCAACATTCATGAGATAGATGATTGGTCTTACCACATATCCAACAAGCTTTGACAGTGTCTTTGTTATTTCTGCCTCTTCCTTTACTTCTACCATTTCCTCCTCCTCTTAGGAAGTTTGCTTGGCTTGAAGTACCTTCATCTTGAATTGATTATTGCTTTCCTTTGATAACTTTCTTCTTATCCTTAAAATACATTGCATGACCTGTATTCTTATCAACATCTCCTTTGATATCATTCTCAAAAGTTAGCATATGACCTAGCAATTGATCCAAACCAAGAGTAAAATGATCCAATGAAAATTCTGTTGAAAATATGAAAGGATTCCACTTCTCATCTCCACTTAGACCTGTGAGAATTTGTCTTACCAATTTATCTTCTTCAATGTCTTCATCAACTGCGCCTAAAGAATCAACAATGCCTTTCATCTTTGTCACATAATCAGGTATTGATTGTGAAGCCTTCTTCTTGAATGTGGTAAACTCTGCCCATAGTGATGCTTTTTTTTTGACTTGGTTGTATTTTGAAAATGCTTGTTCAAAGCACTCCATATATCACTTTCACTTTCAATTCCTCTAATATGAGGAAGCAAGTAATCATTAACTACCATGTAGATAATGCTCCTTGCTTGAACATCCTTCTTCATCCAAATCTTGAACTATGCAAGATCCTCCCTAGTTTGAACATTAGGATCTTTGATATCTGGCTTCTCTTCTTCTCCTATGATGTATGCCATCAGACCTTTGCTCATAAGATTAGCTTCCATCCTCATAGACCAAGCTGGATAGTTCTCTCTATCCAACTTCTCAATTTGGAGATTATTTCCTATTCTTTCTTTACCTGTAGTATCAAATCTTCAATCTGTATGAGTAATGTATGTACCTTTGCTTCAAACTTTACTCCTTCTGATCTTTTTGATTACTGTTGAATGTCTGCCTTTAGCCTTTCCTTTAAACTTTGTCCTTTTCAATCTTCCAAAGTTAAATTTTGTATGTCTACAATAGTCGAGGTCCTTCTTCCCTTCAATTTTATTAGTTCCTACTCTGATACCACTAATGGTGATGATTAATCTCCAAAAGACAAGCTATACTTGAATTTAGAACACCTCTATATCAAGAATAGCAAGAAATCTTCATCAATTTTGAAATTCTTT
This sequence comes from Ceratopteris richardii, assembly GCA_020310875.1. Classification (NCBI taxonomy): domain Eukaryota; kingdom Viridiplantae; phylum Streptophyta; class Polypodiopsida; order Polypodiales; family Pteridaceae; genus Ceratopteris; species Ceratopteris richardii. The sequence continues at coordinate 99,891,193 of CM035416.1, forward strand.
ACCAAAATATGAATCTCGATCACTTTTGTGAGTTATAACTTCACTCAAGAAAGTCTGCCTCTCAAAACTCTTTCATTGACTGATGCGAGTCACATTTTTCTATGAAACTTTGTCACAACATTGATCTAATGCTTTTGCAGCCACTACAAATGAAAGTTCTTCAAAAGAACTTATAAAACTTCAGATTCACTTCAAAAAGTAAACCTATGTCTAAAACAGGCTTTCTCTACATGTGACTTTTACATATGCAACTTTAACTACTTGGTTCTCTCAATCTACAACCCATTTAATCAAATGCTTTTAGACATAGATGGCTTACCTTACGATTTAGATTTCAAGTTCTCATTTGTGTAAAACTTTACAGTCTACACTGAGATCTAATTGAATCATTGAACATCAAATTTGCATGTGTTTCAGAAGTCAGTTACTACATTTACACATATAAATGCTCCTACTCACAATTCTCTTAGCCTTTTTGGAATTGGACTCTCAAAAATTGACCATAGATGCATTAACTATGGAATTAGGCACATAAAAAAGGATTTCTAAAATGATGAAGCACACAAGGAGAAATGGAGAAAAGATCAACGTGCAATTCTCAAAAAACTTCTTCTATTCAACTCATCTTTCATCTGATGGATATTTCTCATTCAAATTATGATCTACTCCTCTCTTTCTCATCTGTTCTTCATCTCTCATATATATCATGACTATATACAAGTGTATATATACATATGAGTGTGGATTTGTCATTACTTCAAAGTATTTGTGAAATATTTACAAAGCTAATATACATCTGTATATAGACCATCTCTTTCTGAACCTCTACTTCACTTCATGCTCTTTGGATTCAATACTTTCTTCAAGTCTTCACTCCTAAGCTTCATATAATCATCAATTATTGATTGTCTTGCTCCAATAGGATAGGAGTTAACCACTATACAGACATCCAAGTTAGATGTTTGGGACAACCAAACTTCAAGTCCTCCAAAATAAATTCAAGTGAATCAAGATTTCTCAAAGTCTTATGAGCGATAAGAATCCCGCCTTTGTTACTAAGTCCATGAACCATGCATGCCAAGAAATGGACTAATAACTTTAATCCATGTAGTTCACATGTTTGTGCGCATATTGCACCTAGTAGAAACTGTGAATTGGCCAGGGATGTTTTTAGATCCACACTTATTATTCATTCACTACTTTGAACTTTGAATAGTTTATCAAAGTGCAAAGCAAGATAGTGTCTTGAATCATTTGGGCACAAATGCCACCACAGAGATGAGACATGTTCTTCGAGTTCTAGAACATGACCATGTTCTTCGAGGTTTAGAACATGAGGCTTGGGGGTTGCCTACAGTATGTATATATCTCTTATTTGGAGGACAAAAATATTTTCCAAGAGGGGAAGAATTTAATAAATTAAATGTATGATCTAAGGGTCTGGTCGGTTCAGACAGATCTGTAATCAGACACTGTTTGGTCACCCATGTTTATGACCAAAGATCTGAAGTCTAGACTTACTAGTAGGTCATTTACTCTTGTAAGAAAGTGATCCACTTACTCTAGTGGTTAAGACTCAAGGATGTGAAGGAGAAGGTAGTCAACCCCCATGGGGTACATGGGGAGAGTGTTTTGGCCAAGGAGCTCTAGAATCTTCTAAAAGCATCCACTTGAGTTAACTTTGGTTAACTAGGACACTTGGTGCACATGTAGTTACATGGCTGGCACTTAGATGATTAGTATCCACCTGCCCAAGAAGGTAGTCCCTTGGAGAGAGCTATATATAGAGGCATTTGGTTGGGAGGAGATTCATCTCTCCAGTACATGGTGGTCTTAATACTCGTTCTCTTGCAAAAAATCTACCCCTGCTCTGTGGGATTTGGGGGGTCCCATGGGCAATAGTCCCTTCACTTGTACTTTTCTTTCAATTAATACAAGTCTAGGAGAGTAGGCTAAGGTGGAACTTCCTTTATTTAGAAAAAAAAAGATCAAGATAAATTGATTAGAAGTTCTAGGTCAATTTGGTTGTTGGTGTACCTCATCTCACTTTTTCTCCTTTTGGGTAACTAGTGTAATCTCTCAATATTCTTTTCAAGAGACCAGTCCAAATTTTTGTGACAACAAGATTGTTGAGAGTTCCATGCGTGAGCCTTTTGTTCAAGTCTTAAGCTAAAGGTTGTCAAACTCTGCATCATATGCAAGGGAGCCTCAGATAGAAAGTGAAATTTTTTTATATGGAGCACTCTTTGAAGTTATGCAGAGATGATGGTGTTAGGAAGATGGGATCAGTTGATCGATCAAGTAAAGTGCCAAATTCAATGGCTCACATAGGATAATTGTTGGCAACACAAGTGGACACTACAATGTTTTCTTAAGTCTGCAAACATAAGATGCATGATTAGGGTTTTCAAAACCTAATGGTTGTGACATGTATACCTCTTCACTTATGCAACCATTTAAGAATGCATTTTTCACATCAAGTTGGAGGAGTCTCCAATTCCTTGTAGCCGCTACACTTATCAATGTCCTGATTATAGTCATCTTTGCAACCGGTGAGAATGTTTCCTAAAAGTCTATACCATGAGTTTGTGAGCATCCTTGGCAACTAATCTTCCCTTTTACCTACAAACTAATCCATCTGAGTTTCCTTCAACTTTTATTCCCATCTGCAACCAATTACATTTGATTGGATGACATTGGAACCAAATCCCAAGTGTCCATCTCCTTAGATGCATCTATTTCTTCTTTCATGGCCTTTTTCCAATTATGGTTTCCCTTTGCCTCCTCATAGGTTGATGGTTCTCTTGAAATTGAGTCTTTTGCCAAGTAGACTGAATTCTTTGTAATAAATGTGGAATCATATACATACCTTTCTAGTTGTTTCTTCTCTCTTCTTGATCTTCTAGGTTCTTAGCATTCTCCACACTCCTGCATCTTTGGCTTGCCTCTTGAATTCCATAGTTTGTAATCCTTTTCCCTTTCAGCTTGGTCATCATCTGTATCACTTCTTGGATCCTCGAGGTGTGTATCATGCTTGCTTCCTAATTGATGGGAATCAGAATCAAGAAATGATCATGTTATAAAGAACTATCTGAAACTGGCTACAAAAGATGCAAAGAAAAAAGAGGTTGGAATGCTTGTTGTAGAGGCCTTTTACACCAAGAACAAATTCTACTAATCTTGTGTAGAATGAAGAATGGGCATTTACTATTGTGTGCAGTTTTGAACCATCTTCTCATGAGGAGTGTCTGTCTCTAGTAGACAGAGATGTTTGGTACTTTGATAGTGGGCAACCAAACATATTACCTCGTAGCAGAGTTTCTTCACTTCACTTAAGCCTACCCCTAGAGGGAATACTATCACATGTGCCAACAACTCCTCTTATCCTATTATGGGAGTTGGTAGGATCATTCTGACTGCTGCAAATGGTAGTTTGTTTACATTGTCAGATGCTTTATTTGTGCTAGGGATTAGGAAAAATCTATATTTTCTACATTAGCCAAGATTGGCTTGGTTGTGAAATTTGTTGGTGAAAGATGTACAATTCATTTGTCAAATGGAAACATGATTATTGCTTCTGGTATTTTATGTCATGGATTCTATAAGCTCATAGAGTATGAAAAATCTATGAATGATTCAATATGTGCAGTACATGATTCGTAGGCTATGTTAGATGCAGAGCTTTGGCATGCATGCTTTGGTCATCTAAATTTTGCTATTTTGTAATGCCTAAAGAGATCAGAAATGGTGCCCGCTTTGCCCTACTTGAGGCACTGAGTAAACATGTACGTGAAGGTAGTATTTTGGGAAAAATGCAACATTCCTCCTTCCCAAAAGGTGTTTCAATTCGAGCTACTCAGGAATTGCAAGTCATTCATAGTGATGTATGTGGTCTTATATAGACACTTTCTTTTGGGAACTATCTTTACTTTGTGACTTTCATCGATGATTTCTCCAGGCATGCATGGGTATATCCATTGAAGGAAAAGTCGAAAGTGTTTATGTGCTTCAAACAATTTTTGGTTTTGGTTGAAAATTTGTCAACATGTAAAATTGGCACCCTCCATTCTAATTGAGGGGGGGAGATATATGTCTTCTAAATTTAATGCATTTCTTACTAAACATGGGATAAAACATCAGTGTACAGTGCGGTATACACCTCAGGAAGAACAGGTCACTCATGGAGATGGTGAGGTGTATGGTTAAGAGTTAGGCTTTACCACATAGTTTCTAGTGTGAGGCTACCATATGTGCAGCATATGTACTTAACAAGTGTGAGGCTTGTCATGGTCATAAGCCATCTGTTGCTCATCTACATGTTTTTGGTTGTCTTACATATGTATTAGTGCCTAAAACAACATTGTAGGAAATTGTATTATAAAGTAGTGAAATGTATTTTTTTTGGGTACAACTCTAAAAGCAAAGGCTATCATCTATATCATCCATAGAACAAATGCGTATTGGTTAGCTGTGATGTTGTTTTGTGGAAGGTGCTACTTTACTTTTATGTACTAAGGAGACATTTGTTAGCTCCAAAGACATGTATGAAACTTTGTTGCCTCTTTTTATAGGTGGAGAGTCTAGTGTTGGTCCTAATGAGGCAATGTCTTAGCCTTTACAGGTTTCATATGATGATGATCATTCCATTTCTTATGTAGATTTGCACGATGCACTTGTTGATGAGAGAGGTAATATTGAGGAGGTGAAAACTATGCCAAAATGGTTGGTGTAGACTTTGCATGATAACAAATTAGATGCACCTCTGACATATCGTACTCGTTCAGGTTCTCATAGTGCCTCTTTTGCATTAGGTTGCTATGCTATGGATGGCTCTAGACTCTTTGATGAGAATGGGCCTATTCCTTTGATGAGCTCAAAATTCTGAAGATTGCATGCCTAGTACGCAATTAGAATATGATGCTATCATGAAAAAATATACCTGGTCTTTATATTCCTTGCCTCTTGGCAAGATTTCCATTGGCACTAAGTGGGTATACAAGCTAAAACATAAGCAAAACAATTGGCAGGTATAAGGCTAGTCTTGTTGCAAAGGGTTATGAAGAGGCATTGATTTTGATGAGACCTTTGCTCCAATATGCAGAATGACTACTATTCATAGCATCTGTGCACTTGCAGCTCATCATGTTTCGAATGTACATTAATTGGACATTACAATTGCATTTTTGAATGGTGACTTGCATGAAGAGGTGGGTGTTTATCAACTCCGTGGCTTTGTACAAAAAGGGCATGAAAACCAAGTGTGCAGGTTGGAAAAGGCTTTACATGGTTTGAAACAAGCACCACATAATTCGTATGAAAAGATACATGCCTATCTGATTGCACATGTTTTTGAGAACACTCCAACTAAGAGCACCTTATACGTTAAGCTTGCAAATGATGTGCTTTTGATCATTGTGGTCTATGTTGATGGCATGCTGCTCATTGGTCCTATTGAGAAGCATATTGCTGATTTTACGGCTAATTTGAATGCCTCATTTGAGATGTCAGATCTTGGGCACTTGCATCATTATTTGGGCATTCAATTTATGCAAGTTGTTGGCAGAATAACTTTGTGTCAAACAAAGTATATTGACATATTATTGTAGCATTTCGGCCTTGAGGACAGTAAGCCTATTGCCACTCCTATGGAGACATGTTTATGATTGAGTCTTCATGATGGTGGAGATGCATTTGATGTTGTTCTCAATCAGTAGGCTCTTGGATGCTTGATTTACTTATGTATTACTCGGTTAGATAGTTAGTTTTAGTTTGCTTTCTCACACATGAATAGGTTTATGCATTGCCCAAGTGTCAAGCATTGGCAGGGTTTTAAGCACAACTTATGCTACTTAAGTGCTACTCGGATCCTTGGCTTGTTTTATCCCAAGAGGGGATCACTACTACCACATTTACATGCTTTTTCTAACTCTTACTAGGCTGGTTGCTATGACACTCGTGTGTCCACTAGTGGCTTTTTCTTCATGCTTGGTAGCTCATGTATATCTTGGTCGAGCAAGAAGCAGCCTACTCTGGCCACTTCCAATTGTGACGCTGAGTATAGGGAGACTTTCACAAAATTTGTTTGAGTGTGTGTGGTTTAGATGCATTATGGTTGATTTGAGTGTTGGTTATTCTTCTATCATAACCATCTTCACTGATAGTCAGAGTGCATCAGTATTTGCAAGGAATGCTATGTTCCATGCTCGCACTAAGCACATTGAGGTGCATTATCATTATGTGAGGGAGAGGTTCTCTACTGGAGAGATCAACTTGGCATACATGTCCATGCAGGAAAACACTATAGACCTTTTCATGAAGGCTCTACCTAAGGAGAAGTTTCAAGCTTTCCGCAAAGCTTTGGGCTTACTTCCTTTTGTGGATTGAAATAGTTTGACACTTCCTTATGCCTGAGTGCAAACTTCTTCTTCACTGCATCACTCCTAGGGGGGATTGTCGATATATTTAGGTAGTGATGTGTGAGATCACTCTAGGTCTATTGGGGCAATTTTTTCCATCGTTAGGCGGTTTTTTCCCTCGGCTTGGATATATGCATGCTACCCCGGGAAAGAGCTAGAGGGATTAAAAAGGAATAAGCCCCACAAAGAGGAGGAGAATGTTGTTACTCAGTTGAGGAGGGATATTGAGGCATTAAAGCTCCAAAAGGAGGAGGAAGCCCAAGCAGAGGAATTGGCTCAGCTTCGACAGGAGTTGCAGGAACTCAAAGGGGGCGGCATCAAGGGTGGACTTTGGTGTACCATGTGCAGCAAGCAAGGTCATATAGTAAGTGAATGTCCTCTGTTAAGTGTGACTTGCCAATTATGCAAGAAAGCTGGTCATGAGGCCTAGGAATGCCAATCAAGAGGAATGTCTGCAACACCATATTGGACACAAGGAGGATCGCTACCACCAGCAAATGTGATGGCGACTGCACCCAATCAAGGTAACAATTACAACCCTAGACAGAGGAATAACTTTGGAAATGGGCCTAGGAGGCCAATCATTTGTTTCAGTTGTGGAGAATGCGGGCACTATCAAAGTAGGTGCACTCTACCAAAAAATGCCCCTCATTGCAGGAACTGCCCAGAGATCAGAGACCACTATACTAATTGTTGTCCTAAGAATCAAGCATCTTCATTTGGGCCCCACATTCGAATGATTTCTGTGTGTAAAGAAGAATTAATAGATCAAGTCAATGTGCCATCTCCATTGACCAGGGTGGTGCAGTTAGAAGAAATTGCATCTTTTACAGTGCAGACAAGAAGCAAGGGGAAGACTCAAGTAGATATAAATCAAGAATCAAGAATTAATGTATTGAACAAAGACAAAGAGACATCTGAAGAGAAGGCCACCAAGTGTGCAGATACAAGGCAAAAAGGAGATCTCATATGTACCAGTGATGACATTGGGCCTGCATTCAACAGGGCTCATGAGGAGTTTGATAAGTCCATTGGAGCCCATGATCTTAAGGAATCAGAAGCTTCACGACTACTCAAGTCCATGAAAAAGGAGGTTAGTATTTTTTATTTAATAAAGATGGATGGGAAATTCAGGTCAGAACTCTTGCAGATAATTGATGAGGCATCCACAACAAGTTTAGTGGCAAAGGTTGTTGTTACGCATAAAGATAAAATGGTAGGGGAAGCACCCCTCACAGATTATAAGAGCCCTCGGCTCACAGTCTCTATCAAAGGTCATGAGTTTCAAGGAGTCATTATGGATGGTGGTTCTGGCATTAACTTGATGCCTGAACATACCATGAAAAAGATTGGACTACACCCTTCAAGACCTGCAAACTTCACTGTAACACTGGTAGACCAAAGCATAGTAAGGCCTATGGAAGTGGTCCCTGGAGTCCCATTCAAGATACAAGGTACCATCTTTAACTTGGATTTTGTTGTTTTAAGGCTACCACATGTAGAAGGAAGTTTCTCCCTCTTAATTGGGAGACCTTGGTTAAGGCATGCCAATGTGCTGCATGACTGGGGCAAGGACACAATGTGGGTAAAGCAAGAGTGAAAAGAGTTGCAGCAGATAATTTTAGAAAATGAACCTGACAATCAAAGAAATACCAGCATGATGCAAACAATTGGTATTTGTATGGAAGAAGGATTGTTGGACAAACCAGAGGCATATCTATTTGAAGAAGCAAATTTATATGAAGAAGAAAACATGTTGGCTTGGCTTCATGTAGAAGACACATCTTCCTGCTATGGGATTTTTCCAAACTCAAGTAGAGAGGAAGCATATGAAGAAAAAGAGGAAAAGATTCAAGTAGCTTGGCTGGGAGAGCCAGCAAAGGACCACAGAAGGGGAAAGAAATCTCCTTTATACAACCATATAGAGGAAGCTAATTCTATGGATTGCAACCAAAACGAAGGTTCAAAGTTAAAAGGTAAGAGTAAGAATATAGAAGAGGATTCATTACCACTTCATGAGATCCCTCCAGGATGGATTCAAGAGGAAGAAGTGCAAATAGACATCCAAGATGTTCCGGCTTATGATACCGAAGCTATGTGGGACAATGTGTCTAAGGATGCTACTCAAGAAGGACTTACAGACAGCATTGTAAACAGGCATCCAATAAAGGAGGTTCAATTGGGCAATGAGGATCAACCACGTCCCATTTTACTAGCCACATGGATAGGGAATCATCCGAAGGTGCTATTAAAGGTAAAATCTTTAATGAAATCATTTGTAGACATCTTTGCTTGGCATTACAAGGATTTGGAAGGAGTACCACCTAGTTATGGAGAGCACAGAATCCCTCTCATTGAAGGAGCAAAACCAGTGAGAGGTAAGAGTTATAGGCTAAATCCTAAATATGCTGAGGCTGTTTATTTGGAGATTCAGAAAATGGAAGATGTAGGGATTATCATCCCTGTAGAGCATTCAGAGTGGCTCTCTCCTATGGTAATTGTTCCAAAGAAAAACACTAACAAGATCAGAATCTGTGTGGAATTTAGAGCTTTGAACAAGGTCACCATCCCAGATGGATTTCCAATGCCATTTGCTGAACAGGTCATTGAAGAAGTAGCGGGGCATACTCTTTACAGCTTCATGGATGGATTCAGTGGATACAATCAAATATCCATCCATCCTGAGGATCGAGAGAAGACTGCATTCATTACACCTTGGGAACTTATGTATATTTAAAGGTGCCATTTGGACTGAGAAATGCCCCAGCTACTTTCAATCGAACAGTTAATCTCATTTTTGGACCATTGCTGCTAGAGTCTCTCAGAATTTTCATGGATGATTTTTCAGATGTATGTAGAAATAGTCCGGCCATTGCCTAGGCTTACATGAAAGGAAGTATGGGAGGAAGAAGAGGAAAACGCATATCAAACATTGAGGTCAAGGTTAGTAGCTGTTCCCATTCTGATCACACCTGAGTGGCCAAAAATTTTTCATATACATGTAGATGCCAATGCATATGCAGTGGGGGCAGTTTTGACCCAACCCAGTGAAGAATTTAAAGTGGACAGACCAATTCAATATGCCAGTCAAATTTTGACCAAGGCTTAAAGGAATTATAACACCACACAACGGGATGCCTTAGCCATGGTTTTTGTTGTCCACAAGTTTCGTCATTACTTATTGGGAGTGAAATTTGTTATTATAAATGATCACCAACCACTCAAATACTTACTCAACAAACCACAAGCGACTGGCAGGATATGGAGGTGGCTATTGTTGTTTCAAGAATTTGATTTTTCTATATTCCATAAACCAGGTAAAGAAAATGTTATGGCAGATCACCTATCCAAGATCAATATAATGGATCAAGCAATTGGAGTAAATGATGATTTTCCTGATGCTAATTTGTTTGCAATAGAAGCTCAAGGTTGGTATGAGGACATCAAGAATTTTATTAAAACAGGATTGTATCCAGAGAAGGCAAGTGTTGTGCAAAGAAAGAGACTGCTGATCAAAAGCAGACCTTTTTCCTTCATTGAAAATTATATAGACAGGGAAAAGATAACAGGATTAGGAAGTGCATGGAAGAAGAAGAAGTGAGGGATTACTTAGATCTACGCATGAAAGAACAGGTGGTGAGCACCTTCCAGGACATATCATGAGTCAGAGGATACTTGATGCTGGTTTATGGTGGCCTACATTATTCAAAGATGCAGATGAATGGGGAAAGGCATGTGACGTTTGCCAGAGGTGTGGACCCAAGCCAACAAAGCAGAGGCTCAACCCTTTGATTATTTCCACTTCTTGGCGACCATTTGAGAAGTGGGAGCTAGATTTTGTAGGGCCCATCTACCCTCCATCGATTCCAAAAAGAGAGAAGTATCTATTGATTGCCACTGATTATGCGACTAAGTGGGTTGAAGCTATTGCCACTCCTGACTACACCGCTCAAACTGTTGCTGATTTCATTTACAATAGCATCATTTGCAGGTTTGGATTTCCACTTGAAATATGTACATACCAAGGTACTCATTTTGTGAATAAGGTCCTACATGAAATTTTCAACAGGTATAGAATTCTACATAGGACCTCTTGTGCCTACTATCCAAGAGCTAATGGACATGGAGAATCCACTAATAAAGTATTAATTGCCATGTTAAGGAAAGAATGTATGTTACAACCCACTTCCTGGGGCATTGCTTATCAAGGTACCCTATGGGCATACAGGTTAGCTTACAAACAGGCCACTGGATATTCTCCCTTTCAACTGGTTTATGGGATATTGCCAATTGAACCCTTTGAATTTTTACATGGATCACCAAAAGTAGCATTCATGCAGGGAAAGAAAGATTGTGGTGTCTCTCAGAGGCTTGGAGCATTGCATAAAGTGGAGGAGATACGTCTTCATGCAGCAAAACAATTGATAGAGACTCACATGAAGAGGAAGGAGGCACATGATCGAAATCTGTGGAACAACAACATACAACCAAGCATGTAAGTTCTTCTCCACATACCTCAAATCCAAACACAAAGTCAGAGAAAAATGGCTTTCACACTGGGAAGGACCTTATCGAATTAAGACAATGCTGAATTGGGGTGTTGTGGAGTTAGAGACGCTAAAAGGAGAGGCCTTGCCACGATCAACATATCAAGACTCAAGGCCTATCATCAACACAACTGAGGAATTATGGATCACCTGGAACTTGCGAAATCTGCCTAGGTTGTACATAGACATTTCATTTTGCTTTAGTTTTAGTAGTTTTCATTATCCATTTCATGCTTGTTCCTTGAGTTTTTAGCAAATTTAGCAACCATTTCATAACCTTTGAAGAAGTACAAATTTTGGAAATTTTTGGCAAATTTTCAAGTATTTTTTTGTATTTTTTTAGCATTTTTTATCCTTTTCAAATGTCATTTTCTTGCCGAATTGGAGGAATAAAGGAAGCTCTCTATGGTTTTGAGTGAGGAAATTGGCCTAGACCTGTAGAGAAATTTCTGAGAATTTTTTCAAAATTTTTTGGATTTTTTTGCATTTTTTCAGTATTTTTCTCTCTTTTTGGATATTAAAAAAAAAAAGAGGCCCCCTAGGCAAATTTTTCAAAACAAAAATCCCCCCCCCTCCCTCCCTCCCCCTCTCTCTCTCTCTCTCTCTCTCTCTCTCTCTCTCTCTCTCTTCCCCCCCTGCCTCCCCATTTTCTATTTTTTTATTATTATTTTGATTTTTTGTTTATTTCTTTTATTTTTACTTATTATTGTTTATTATTTATTTTTATCTTATTTTAATTTTCTTTTGATTTATTTTTATTTTTATTTTTTTATTTTCGGCTAAGCGTTCATTAAAAAGTGCAAATTTTTATTTATCTAAAATTGAATATATATATATATATATATATATATATATATATATATATATTTTTTTTTTTTTTTTTTTTTTTTTTTTTTTTTCATGGTTCAAACCTTTTGGCTTTGGATCGTGCCTCGGATGGCCATTTTTTTCAAAATTGTGGTCATTTTTATGTATATTTGGCACCTCTGGATTCATTTTTTAACTTAATTTTCCAAAATCTCACATTTTCTCTGACTTTTGGTCAAAACTCACATGTTTTGAGCACATTTATCACGTGTTTTTATTTAAACACATGGTCCACATTGCCTATTCTCACCTCATTTCACCATATGTTGCACATTTTCCCATATGTATCCTTTGTAGCTCTAATGTTTGATCATTTTGACCCTCTTCAAACCCCATAATTTTACTCCCTCACCCTCCCCTTACCCTTCTGCCTAGCCACATCCTTACCCCTCCCTGCTCTATCCATCTCAGCCCCCTCAGCCCTCCCCTCCCCCTCCTTTCTACCCGCCCATTGCTTTCCTTTGCTTTTCCATGCAAAAATTCCACTTTTTGGTTCTTCTCTGGTGCTTGTTCTCTCCTGCTTTTTGTGGACTTGGTCTCTGCTCTGGTGTCCTTTTAAAGCTTTTGCATCACAAATATTATGGTGTCATATCTGCTCAGAGTTTTGGCTGTAGCTCTCCGGGATGGAGAGCCCATTAGGTGGTGGGCAACTATTGAGCCCATAAAAGTCATATTGGTCAAAGTCAACCACAATGAAAGTCAATCGCCATCAAAGTCAAAAGGTCAAAGTCAGCATGGTCAAGGACAATGTCAACAAGGGCAAAGTCAAAGTGTTCGAAGTACAGGTGTCAAGGTGCACAGGTAGTGCACAAGTAATTATCCACAAAGGGTGAATTGGAGAAAGTGCTTGCAGATTGCAGAGGTATTTCTCTAATCTCCCTAAAGTTCAAAGTGTTTTTAAAGTGTTTTGGAAGGTTCAGGTGAACCCTCTCTTAGGTGCACAAGTGAAGACTTAAAAGGAAAATGTGAAGGTATGTGAAGCGGCAGCGTACACAGAAGTGAAAGTATGGCCCCCCAATTAAAATTTTTGTTTTAGTCTAAAGTCACTACAGGACAAAACAAGGATTCGTTGGCTGCCCACTTGTGGAGACAATCTTGGGACATCAAAGGGAGCACACAGTTAGGAGCATATGTGAACCGAAACTCAAATCAAGGCAAGGACTATTCTTGGTCTAAGCAAGTGTAGTCAAGTATAAGCAAGACTAAGCAAAAGTGAGCATAGTGTAAGCTAGGCAAGAGAGAGAAGTGCAAGAGACACACAGTGTGCGACGCAGAGAAGTGAAGTGCAAGGTGTGCATGAAGAGTGACTAAGTGCTTTTGAAACTAATCCAAAACAACATGTGTAATGTAGTCATCTTGATTACTGATGAGAATATTTTCTCAAAATCCACTTTTTGTGGTTGCTTCAATCCTTTTACAACCAATCATGCTTTATAATTTGAAGTAGTATCTGATGTGGATTTCAACTTATATAACCATTTGCATGGTAGAGCATTCCTCCCCTTTAAAAAAGATACCAATCCCTAAGCACCATTCTTATTGATAAAATCAAGTTCACTCTTCATAGCATGCTCCCACTTGACATGATCATCTATCCACATGCTCTCTTTATAACAAGAAGGCTCACCAACATCTAATCTTGGAAAAAATCTATTAGCTGGATATGCGACACGTGAAGATTATCTCAACGTTTATGGATCACGAGCACTAGAAAACTATTGTTGAACATTTTAATGAATGATACTTTTTTATCTGATTATTATTCATACCAAAAGGCATTAAACTCGTTCAAATGAGCAAAAAGATTATCAATGTCTTTCATGTGTAGGTCATAGAGCTTCCACATCAAATCCACTTTCTTGGAAACATTCCTTTCCTTACATGTGTTGCAAATCTTATTCCAAATCTCTCCACTATCTCATTGTCTATGATAATGAAATAAACACTATTTGCAAGGTGTAAGCAGATTGTAAACATGGACATTTGATCAAGCTTTCCTACTCATCATCATCATGATCAATCTAGTAGGTTGCTTTGTAGGGCCACCAATTGGCTTCCATTGTCTTCTCTGAATCAAGACATCATGAACTTGATTATTCCTTAAGGAGAGGTTGGTGGCATCAAACTTGAGAACCTCAAAGTGGTCTTTTCCTTGCAAGTTATAGCTCTTTCTGATGCCACTTGCACTAGACTCTAATCCACCATACATGTACAAAACCTTTGATGCTATCGTGAGAAATAATTGAAAGGAATATTGATAAAACTAGAAATGACCAAACACCAGTAAAACTTTGAAAATATGACTAAGTCAAATTTTGGGAAAGCTTTGTTAGGGTTTTCCTAGCAAAATGAGTAGATGGAAATTAATGACCAATGAGCAAATGTCAGGATTACTATGTGCAAGCTGATATGCTCACACCAAGAAGCAATTGAGGGAGTAAAATCAACCTATGTATGACTGAAAATTAGAATATTTGAAAAAAAAAATGGTACATTCTTCTTTGTAAATGGAGATTATGAGCATCAAACCATTGTCAATGAATGGATAAAAGTATCATTAAAACTCCATGATTGCCTCATTACATATCTTTGTATTGATCACTATGTATGCCCAAATAAAGAATCCAACTAATATTTTTTATTTGTTTCAATGTAGTGAAAAGATTATGGTCGTTATCAAATTTGCTACATATGGATATTGACATCTGAGTAAGGACATATGACATTATCGAGATGATTTTCTATTAAATTTGATATACTTTATTTTATTTTTATTGATGTTTTATATCTTTTATTTATTTATGTTTGTTATATGTAATACATGAGTATTATGGAGAGGCCCATATGGATGAGGTGGAGAGACAGACACAAGAGGGACAATATCGATTGTCACAAGTATGGACCTCTCTACCCATGATGCCTATTCATATACATCAGATCATGTGGATGATCATGATTAAGAAGGGGATTCATATGATTGACCTGTTATATTGGATGTATTATTTACATTGATACACACATATATTTATATATATATATATATATATATATATATATATATATATATATATATATATATATATATATATATATATATATATATATATATATATATATATATATATATATATATATATATATATATATATATATATATATATATATTTCTCATAGAAGTTATGTTTTTAATTGTGTCTATGGTGTGAGTTCATAGTTTCAATAATTTTAAAGTGTCTATGGTGTGAATTATATGACTGAAATGTACCAATGATTTTTATTACAATTTATATTTAACATGTGTTTTACTACTTCATATTATATGTGTGTTTGTGTGTATACATGTACGTATGCACATGCAGTTAAGTGTGTATATGTATGTATGCACACACACACATATGTGTAAGTGCATGTATGTGCATGCATGTGTGTGTATTTGTGTGCGTATATGTATGTGTGTATGTGTATATGTACGTGTATGTGTATATGTATGAACATGCGTGTGCATATGCATGTGCATGTGCATGTGCATGTGGATGTATGTGCATGTCCATGTGGATGCATGTGCATGTGCATGCATCTACATGTGCATGCATGTGCATGTGCATATGCATGTGGATATATATGTGCATGTGTGTGTATGTGTATGCGTATGTGTATACGTATGTGTTTATGTGTGTATGTGTATGTGCATCTAGATATGTTTGTGCATATGCATGTGTGTATGTGTATGTGTATGTGTATGTGTGTGTATGTGTATGAGTGTGTATGTGTAAGTGTATGTGTATGTGTGTGTATATGTGTGCATGTACATGTGCATGTGTATGTGTATGTGTATGTGTATGTGTATAAGTGTGTGTATGCGTGTGTATGTGTATGTGTGCACGTGAGCATGCATGTGCATGTATATGTGTATATGCACATGTGAATGTGTAAGTGTGAGTATGTTAATTAATGAAAACAAAACAATTTAAATGATAAACAAACAATGAAAATTGTACTCACAATAATTAGCCATATATTATGCTTGGTGAACTTCTTGAATAACCTACAATAATGAGAGAGAGAGAGAGAGAATCAAAAGAGAAAGAAAAATAGAGAAAGAGAGAGAAAGAAATTGAAAGAGAGAGAGGGAGAAAGAGGGAGAGAGAGACATAGAATATAAGAGAGAGAGATTGAGAAAGAGAGAGCTTGAGCTCGTATGCACAGAAGATGTATGAACGTTGGATTGCTCTTAGATCGGATGCACACAAAATGACGATCGAAGAGCCATGTACTTTTTTAATTTTGCATGTGATCATCTAAGCCACCGCATGTGCACTATTAGCGAGCATCACACATGCAATGCTTTCTACCGTCGCATATGTGACATATTTTAGTGTCGCATATGCGACGCTTTGAATGAGTCGCATATGCGACTCGCATCAATGACGTTTGAATTAACATTGCTAATAGCCTCAGAAATAGCATCAATCCTAGCATCATTTAAACAACGGTCCATACTTGACACTAAATGTGACAAAATGCACAATCATGAAGTGACGAAATTGTGTCGTGCCAACTATCACTACACACCTATATTCCTTGTAGTGCTAAGGCCATCTATTTTGCTCCTTTTCTCAAACAGATGAGGACATAATTAACTTACATAACCAAAATACTTAAGCTACCATTTTTGCCCTTTTTGATGCAGAAGTGGTCTATATGGGTGTCTTTGTATTGGTATAAGAGCATAAATGCATACTTGCTACACCATTGTCTTTGAATTTGTGCATGCTAGGTTAGTTGGTTAGGGACTTAGCCTCTCATAGCTAGGGTGGGAGTTCACTCCTTGGCGATTGCAGCTTGATATGTATCATGAGTTGGGTGTTGAGCTATCAAACAAGTCTTTTCAGGGGCAATTGGGCCTTTGGGCTACTAAGTTCAAACCAATCATCCCATATAGCTTTTGGGCCATCCCTTCTCAGTGTCTACCTTAGTGGCCCTTCAAGTTTTGTATCCTAGTAGTTGCTAACATCTAACCTCTGCTTTACGGGATTTCGAGGGTCTCATGGGTGCTATGCCCACCTTTCGAAAGAGTAGATCTCAATGACTGAACTTCATTAAAAAAAAAATCTTTGGGATTGTTCAATCCATAAAGGCTTTTGAAGTTGCATACAAGCATACAAGATGTGCCTTATGAGAAACAACAAAACCTCTAGGTGTGTCATGTACAATTTTTTTTCCAAATTACAAAGCAAGAGTGCTATTTTACATCCATGTGAATAACTCTTAATCAATAAGAATGAAAAGAAATAGCATAAAAGTCATCTATAAATAGGTTAATGAAGGCGTGGCCTTCTGCAATTGTCTTTACATTGACATTTGTATATGGATGGCCACCACTCACATAGTAGATTCCCGCCTATATGTGGGTGATACTTCCTTCAACATACACTATGCCAAACCAACCATCCGATCTCATGATCAACAATATGAAACAAAAAGAGCCATATCGACCAAAATCTCACCTATAGTGAGCCACACTCTACCTAAGCCATCAACAAACCCCAAATAATCCAACGTGACCTTAATTCAACCTATAAGTTATCCAAGTTGTTATTTTCTACAATGAACGCCATTTGAAAAGAGACAAAAAAGTTATGAACCTTCTTTATAATTCTTTATAATCTTCTTTTCCTTGTTTATAATTTAAAGATCATTTTGCAAAAAAAAAAAAAAGTAAGTTTGGAGTTCCACCAATGGGTGAATACACGATTGGCTTCTCCTTGTTATATACCAACAATATGATTCCATCTATGTATTTATGTGTATGCATGCACATAAAATGTGTATGTACATGTGTATACATATATGTACGCATGCATAAATGCATGCTCATAAACTGTGTATGTATGTGTGTATGCATATATGTATGAGTGTACATAGAAATTGTGTATGTATGTGTGTATGCATGTATGTATGAGTGTACATAGAAAGTGTGTATGTATATATGTATGGATAAATGTATGCATGCACATAAAATGTGCACGTATGTGTGTATGCATGTATAAATGCACATAAAATCTATATGCATATATGTATGCGTATGTATTGCATGTATGTATGCATGCCAATAGAGTGTGTATGTATATATGCATTTATGCATGCCTGGTATAGACATTTAATTCTCCATGTACACGTGCATGATCCAAACATTTAATTATGCACGTATGCATGCATATATCTGCACATTTAATTATGTTTGTATATGTATATGTGTGTGTATGTATGTATCCATGTAAGTATACATTGAATTATGCCTATATAGATGTACTTATGTATGCGTGTTATGCACTTACGCATTTATGTATGCGTGTTATATATGTATGTATGCATATATGTATTCATGTGTGCATACACATTATGTGTGTTTGTGTGCATATACATTATGTGTGTTTGTGTATATGCATGCATATGTGTATTTATGTGTGGTATATATATATATATATATATATATATATATATATATATATATATATATATATATATATATATATATATATATATATATATATATATATGTATATATATATATATATATATATATGTATGTGTGTGTAAAAAGTTAATGATCTCTCGAAATTAAAAAAAAATGAGTCAATTGGAATTTCCATCATTATATCCATCACAAATATTTATATTAAAACAATATTCTTAGAAAATAATCTCCGTTGGAATGCCCATTGCTGTATCCTATATTTTTCATATCGAAGAGCATTGCGACGAGAGTCGTCAATGGTCCACAGAACTAGTTTTCGATGTTTGCTGCAACGAATTTATTTTTTGATGAAATATTGAAAATCACATTATTTGTTATTCACACCCAACGCACGATTGAAAAGAAACCGAATTCTGGATTTCCATATGTTGCACTTTTGTTCTAAGCGGTGGCCACTGGCATGGCATCGCGCTCAAAAACTCTTTGGCGAATTGGCCGGTGTTTGTGTGAAGCGAGTAACAGTATACTCTACTAGTAGCGGATGGCAAATCACGTTATCATACTCAGAATGCTGCCATTCGGGACTGATTAGCTCGTCTTTCACTCATGATCACTAAAACCTCAGTATATTGGCAGCATTCGTCATTATGGCCATGCGATCCGAATGGATCCTGCGTTTACTAGCGGCCTGCTTCTATCTTTTGTCTTTTGTTCGTGCGAATGATGGCCCGGTAAAATGTGAAGATCTGGGATTCACAGGCCTTGCACTTTGCTCAGATTGCGATGCTCTTGCAGAGTTTGTGAAGGACGAAGGTGCGTACTCCTTGGATAATGCACGCCCAAAGTTTTTCTCTTAAACAGTCAAACATGCGAGTAAGGTTTGAGCCAACAGCCACCCTTAACTATTGATGCCGCAAGAAGCTTCAGGGGATTTCTCCTTAGAGATTGTGCATGACCAGCAAAGATAAAGATCCTGAACATATGACTAAGATATAGTCTACGTCTAGTTTGATGATTATTCAGCATCGAATATTTAG
>CM035416.1:99915537-99928037 GCA_020310875.1 Ceratopteris richardii
TGTATAGCATAGCCCCTGAGGGTCCCTCCAAAGGAGCACCTATATGGCTCACTACTATCATAACCTTCCATGCAGTTATGTTTGCAACGTTGAATGGTATGCCACACAAGATGAATAATTTTGATATTTCTTTGGTGGCTTCTTCCATTGCTTGTTTTTGCATGGAGGCTCTCACACTGAATCTTGCAAGTTGCAAACACATTGCTCTCTGGTATCCTAGGTATTGCCATGGGAGATGCACTAGAGCTCCCACTATCAACATGAGCTCTTTTTGATGGCCCTCTAAAGCTTCTATCAACATGTCTCTGATTCTTCATGACCACTTGAATGGGATTCGGAACCCATATTCCCCACACCTTGACTCATTTGCATCTTTGCAATCAAGTCTTTAAAGACATTTTGAGGCACAGAGTCGCATTTTCCAATGCTCACACCTCGTAGTCCTAATAGGTGTGCCTTGATACGTGAAGCACTACCAACATAAATCCCTTTGCAATACTTGCATTCCCAAGTGTTTGGTCTTGTGCATGTCATCTTTACGTGAGAACGAAGATCAGATTGAGCTTTTCCCATGATAAAAGAAGTGGATAATGGATAGTGATTGAATCTAAGGCTTTCTAAGCTCTCCTATAGGCTATGTAGCCTAAGGGCTCTCTTGAGTATTGACTCTTATCCAGGTTTAGCAACGAGTGATTATGCTAGCAGCTTTAGTCTCGACTCTCTCTCTCTCTCTCTGTTGCGTTCGAGCTCGCCATCTCTGCTGCGTTCGAGCTCGCGCTAGGGTTCGCCATCTCTGCTGCGTTCGAGCTCGCGCTAGGGTTCGCCATCTCTGCTGTGCATTTCCGCTCGCCATCTCTGAGCTAGGGTTCGCGCTCATCATCTTCTGGCCAGCTAGGGTTCACGCTCATCATCATGTTCAGGAGCTAGGGTTCGTGCCCACCGAGCTGCCGCCCCTTTGCTGCTGCTTCCACCCCGAGCCCTCTCCCACCATACTCCCACCATGCCGAATGTCCTAGTTTAGAGTTGCCTCCCGAAACCCTAGATCTGACGAAACCTTAAATCAGACGAAACCCTAAATCTTTGAGCACCCTAGATCTGACAAAACCCTAAATCAAACAAAACCCTAAATCAGACGAAACCCTAAATCAGACGAAACCCTAAATCTTTGAGCCATGGAGGTAGAGTGTCCCTGTCCCGGACTAATAACTGTTTCCTACATTTATTAGCCACTCCCACCCTTGCTCCATCGCGCATCGGGCGCGCTCCCGTCTTCGTCGCAAGTCTTTGGGCTCAGCACACTGAGCATTTTTTCATCTTCGAATGCAATGAGCGCTACGGCTAAGAAGGACGATTTGATGAAAATGGAGGACAAACTGACCATAGCTATCAAAGAAAACAAGAAGATGGTGGACTCCACTATCACGGCCATCATCAGCCGCCTCTCAAAGCTCGAGAAGGAAGTAGAAACATATCATAAGGAGAGGGAAGCATGGCAAAAAGAGAAAGAAGAGCGTGAGAGGGAGAGAAACAAAGAAAAAGAAGAATGGGCTAAGGAAAGGGAAAACATGAAAGAGGAATTGGAGCTCCTCAAAGCTTCAATGGTCTCTCTCACACCCGAAGAGGGAGAGATTAATATGAACAAGACAGAAGCTCTAAAAGAAGAACTCACCAAAGCTTTGACCGCGAGCATGGAAAACAAATTAGAAGCTACCAAAGAAGGATGGATCGACATAGTGAAAAAGTACATAAAAAAAGAAGCCAAAGAGGAAGCGCAAAAGGAAGAAGCACTCATCGTGCACACCACCATTGAAGAAGAAAAGATGAGACATGCCCGTCGTCTCAATGTACGCATCACGGGCATTGTAGAAAAAGAAGGCTCTACACCCGAGTCCGACGGGAAGACACTATGCAGGATGCTCGGCTACAAAGAGGACTCCCCTCCATTTATCAAGTCTTGGAGAACGGGACGAGACCCCACGAAAAAGAGAGCTCTCATTCTACATTTCCCTTCAGAAGATGTAAGATCTACTTTCCTACGCAAGAGGGTGATTCTGAGAGCACTTGATGGCCCCCCCATCTACCTTGATGACGATCTCACACCCATGCAAGTAGCACACCGCCGGGCATGCATGCCGAGAGTACACCAAGCTCGCAAAGAAGGAAAGAAGGCTTCATACAGAGATGGTCGTATCATCATTGATGGCAAGGCCATCCCATAGGGATTCGCGGCCTGTGAGACACTCGAGGAGATACACCTTGCAGTTTGGAACTGCAATGGAGATCTATGGACACACCCGGAGAGGTTGGAAGAGGTGCGCAAAGGCAAAGACATCATTATGCTCACAGAGACACATGAGAGCCCGGATCGGGGCCTACCTCGAGTCCACGGTTTCCGGTGGGAGTCCACATACAGAGAGTGTACACGTCAGCACACCACCAGAGGATCAGGAGGAGGAGTAGCCATACTCTTCAGAGATGGACTTCAGAGCAGGATACAGATAGTCACACGTGACTCACAGGCCAGATATCTTTGGATCCGACTCCAGCTCTCATAGGAGCGGATCATCTTCATAGCTTTATGCTACTTTGCTCCTTCTAGCTCGCGATTCGCTATCATAGATCGAGAGGAGGACTCACCATACACTTGCTTGTCAGAAGAGATTACAGAGTACTCTGCATTAGGGGAAGTCTTCCTTATGGGAGACTTCAATGCCAGGACAAGCAATGATCAGTGTGAGATATTTGACCCAGAAGACCCACAGATACTACGTACCATAGAGGATGAGTCTACAATTTGAGCTTCAGCTGACTCTACACACACTCATTATGGCACTCACTTACTCAGACTAGGCTCTCGACATAATCTCGTTATCTATAACGGGATGGCTCAGTGGCCTACCTCAGGAGGATTGACATGCATACCACACTCAGTCACAAATGGAAGGGGAAGTTCAGTAGATTATGTCTTGGGATCTAGAGAGGCCATTCACCTACTTACCTCATTCACCATCCCACCCATACCCATTCGGGCCGATCACGCATACCTCGCTCTCTCCCTCAAGGGAGACACCCCTACACGCACACCCGAAGCACGCATCCCACACACCACCATCCACTTCACACACGAGCTAGCTCACATATATGCGGCCCAAGTCGAGAAGGGTCTTCGCTTGCTTCACCCTAACACTCCACTATCCCTACTCACCTCACAGATAGCATCAGTTCTTCAGACATCCGCCATCAGCTCCTTCCCACACACCATCCATTTTGGTCACACACCTCCTCCCGGGACTATGCCACAACATCGTTGGTATGATGAGGAATGCAGAGATACTTACCGCCGACTACGAGCTCAGCGAGCATTGGGAGAGATCACAGAGAGACAGGTCACGGGACAGATGAAGACTCTCACACGTCGGAAGAGGCGAGCCTTTGAGGAGGCACATGTGCTTGAGCTATACCATCTCTTTATGAGTATGGACAGTGCCGCAGCATGGCGTACCCTACGAGAGCCACGCCCGACCACACCTATTGGGGACCTACATACATGGCATGATTATGCTCAGAGATTATATGAGGTGCCTGGGCAGCCTCCCATTCCCCAGCCACTTGAGCCTCGCCCTACTAGTTCTTCTCTTTTCACAGCAAAGATGGTTGAGAGGGCCATAGGACGACTGCGACATGGACGTTCGACAGACCATACGGGATTGCAGAGCGAGCATCTTATATATGCAGCCTCCACTATAGCCCCGTTGATTGCACATGCCTTCAACCGGGCTATAGGAGAGGGCTTCCCAGAGGAGTGGACTAGGCACACCATTGTGCCTATCCACAAATCTGGCGACACCCTGGATCCAGGGAATTACAGGACCATCATGATTGGCCACACCATGGCCAAACTATACGGTGCCATACTTGAGGTAGAGCTCAGCTCATACGCAGAGACTGAGGGGCTACGAGCACGAGGCCAGGCAGGTTTTCGGCGAGCTTTCTCTACTATTGATCACATCTTCATTTTGCGCTGCCTCATTGACGGGGCAAAGGTGCGGAAGAAGAGACTATATTGCTGCTTTGTGGACTTCCGCAAAGCTTTCGATACAGTGCCACGAGAGAGGCTCTTCCAACGCCTTCAGAGCTTGGGAGTACCATCAGGGATGATTTGGGCCATCTATGCACTCTATGAGCAGGTGACTGGGAGAGTACAGTGTCCAGGAGGTATGTCTGAGGCCATTGCTAGCACCATCGGTGTTAAGCAAGGCTGCCCGCTCTCTCCCACTCTATTTGGTCTCTACATCGATGAGATTGAGGACTACATTCTCCGAGCTGGAGGAGAGGGTGCAGACCTCGCAGGTACACCTGTCCACATTTTATTATATGCCGATGACATTGTCTTGATTTCAGAGTCACCCGATGGATTACAGCACCACTTGGATGCCCTCGATGAGTTTTGTACACAGAAGGGCTTGACAGTAAACCTTGGCAAGACCAAGGTCATGATCTTCCACACCTCCCCCTTGGTGAGGAATGGAGCAGGATTCACAGCCGGCGGTGGACAGATTGAGGTGGTCACTTCCTATGTCTACCTCGGAGTCACATTCACGAGCTTACCCGGCCCCTTCAGCATGAGACAGGCAGCCACCGATAGACTCACACGAGGATATGCAGCTTTAGCCATGTTAGAGCGGAGATGTCACCAGGCACACTTCCAGGAGCCCCGCACGAAGGGGTGGCTATTTGACACACTAGTCCGACCCGCTATGATGTATGCTGAGACAGTTTGGGCCCCAGGCCTCACAGTCACCCAGTGGAGTGCGATCGAGAGGCCCCAGGTACGTATGATCTCGCGACTATTTCGCAGGAAACAGTCAGTACCACATGACATCATGAGGGCAGAGCTAGCTGCACCACCCATGGTAGTAGATGCACTATTCCAGACTATCCTCTTTATTCAGAGGATGAGGGAGCTCCCTACAGACAGACTCACACGCAGAGCTTTTGAGGCATCTATACAGATATCAGAGTCAGGATATGAGAGAGCTTGGTACACTCAGGTTAGAGTATGGTTTGATAGTCATGGGCTTGATATGGACCGATTGCCGCCTTTTCAGTACGACCCAGACTCACCTCACATCCACCTCTCTCGTCATGAGAGGAATGTTGTGCTGAGACAGGATCTTTGGCAGCTCTACATTAGTCAGACATGGCACACACCACACATGGGATCGAGACTATTGCACTATCGAGACCAGTTCTTAGACATCCTAGCGGACGGTTTCATCCGGCGGCCATGTTACATGGATACTTACATGCCTCATAGCTCGAGGGTAGCGATTGGTGAGTTGAGAGTCTCATCACATAGACTAGAGATTGAGATGGGCAGAGCCGCAGACATTCCAAGAGAGGAGCGGATATGCAGGGTTTGCAGAGTAGAGATGGAGGATGAGGAGCACTTTGTATGCAGATGTAGCGCATATGATTGCATCAGAGTTAGATACGGGACTCTATTTACAGGGCAGCCCACCCTCCGAGAGATCATGGACTCTAGAGACCAACGACAGCTCGGGCGATTCCTACTAGAGATACAGAGTCACAGAGATTCCCTACTCTAGCCTACTGTAGCGGCCCATACAGGAGGGAGACAGAGTCAGCTCACTGAGTTCTTTATTCCACGACGTGCTGCAACCCTCCCCTCCTCAGCCCACACACCGAGAGGGGTGACTCTTCAGCAGGCTCAGACTGCTCGAGCTAGGAGATGACCCCGTGCTAGAGGATATCAGGCCCCGAGACATCACCGACATCAGATTGCAGAGATCCAGGCTCGTCACCATCGAGCCATGGAGGAGAGACGATTCCAGATGATGGCGGATCCCGCTGCAGCTATCACGATGGCCCTGACTCCACCTCCACCTATGTATCACATCTTACACCCGCCCACTAGCACAACATGGAGCTAGTTAGTCGTTTCAGATGCATTCCCATGCTTGTTGTAATACCCCTTTGCATATAGACTATCATAGATATCGCACTCCATACACCCCCCCCCCCCACTTTCATGGGTATCTCCACACGCATACCACGGAGATATGTATCAGTTTTACTAGTTTCTTTTTCAGCACTTTTATCTTCTCTGATAGACAGAAGATACACCCATGTACATCGATTTGTCTCATAGGCCGAGTTCGGCCTCCTAATAGACGTAAAAACACTTTCTTTCTTTCTTTCTTTCTCTCTCTCTCTCTCTCTCTCTCTCTCTCTCTCTCTCTGCGCTCCGTGTGGCAACGGCAAGGCTCAAAGGGATAGGCAGCTCAAATTTCTAAAAAACTGCCTCAAGGGCATGAAGTACTATATGAACATAAGTGTGGTCAAAAAGTGCATAAAATTCGTGTACAACGATTTAATTCGTTGAACGAATTTAATGAATTTTATTTTTTGCGAAAAATTCGCTAATTATTATACTATGCCTGCGTTGTTGTCCATACACTAATGCATATGCCAGACAACCAAAGACATGCAGATGAGCAAGAGATGGCTTGCGACCGTGCGAAGCCTCATATGGAGGGATAGATTGCAATGCTTTAGTGGGACACTTGCTAAGTATATATGCTGCACACATAACGGCCTCAAGTTAGAAACTATGTGGTAAAGCCTGACTAGACCATACACCTCGCCATCTCCATGAGTTACATGTTCTTCCTTTCAACAACTCCATTTTATTAAGGTGTATACAACACTGTACACTGATGTTTTATCCCACATTTAGCGAGAAATGCATTAAAATCAGAAGACATATACCCATGCATGCTTGGAAAAATCATCAATGAAAGTCACGAAGTAAAGGTAGTTCCCAAAAGAAGGTGTTTGCATAGGACCACAAACATCATTGTGAACAATCTGCAATTTTTGAGTAGCTCGTATTTAACCATCTTTTGGGAAGGAGGAACATTGCATTTTGCCCAAAATACAGCCTTCACAGGCATGTTTACCAAGTGCCTCAAGTTTGGGCAGAGAGGACACCATTTCAGATTTTTGCAGGTGTAGAAAACTAGCAAAATTCAGATGACCAAAGCGTGCATGCCAAAGCTTTGCATTTGAAATAGCCTGATAATTTTGAACTGCATATGTTGAATCATTCACAGATTTTGCATAATCTATGAGCTTATATAGCCCATGACATAAAATGCCGGAAGCAATAATAGCATCGCCATTTGACAGATCATAAACTTTACATTTGTCATCAACAAATTTCTCAACCAAGCCGATCTTGGCTAATGCTGAAACTCATAATAGACTTTTCTTGATCTCTGGCACAAATAAAGCATCCGACAATGTAAAAGAACTACCATAAGCAGTAGTGAGAATGATGTTACCAACTCCCATGGCAAGATAAGAGGAGTTCTTGGCATATGTGATAGTATTCCCCTATAGGGGCAGACTCAAGTGAAGTGAAGAAACTGCTTTGCGAGGTAATATGTTTTGTTGCCCCACTATCAAAATACCAAACATCTGAGTCTACTGCAGACATACACTCTTCATGAGAAGGGTCATAACGACAAACAGTAGTAAATGCCCATTCTTCATTCTACACAAGAATTGCAAACTCTAAACCCTTTTTTTTTCTCCTTTGCCTCTTTTGCAGTGAATTTTGGACAACTTTTTATGACATGATCATTTCCTTTACAGTATTTGCAAAACAATTTCTACTTTTTTGTTTTCTTCTCGTCTTTGTCATCCTTCTTTGATTTTGCAGAATTAGTAGTTTTCTGCTTACTTATAGATGAGTTCCATTTACCTTTGCCCTTTTGACTAGTCGGGAAAGCTTGACTAGTCAAGAAAGCTTGATCTGCAAGACTCATAATGGACCCATTCTTTCCCTAGACTCTTCAAATGTTAAGGCATTTGGATTGCCTTTCATCATTAATCAAAGAATAGAAGCAAAGCTTTGATATGAATTTGGAAGACCATTCAAAACAGTCCACACAAGTGAACTGTCTGACAAGACTTCATTGGCAAAAATCTTCTTCTTCAAATCTTTGATCTTTGTCGAAAAAATGTCCATGGAATCTCCTTCATTCATGTGCTCACTCTCCAACTATTTTCGGAGGTAAGTAACATGAGCCTCATTCCTTGCCTAGTATAAAGTGGTAAGTGTGCTCAAGCATCCTTTGCTGATTGCAAGAGCGAATGTGAGGAATAATGGCACGTTTGACAGACAAGGCTATCAATGTATGTGCCTGAGAATCTCTTCCATCCCAACGAAGTTTCCCTACAGTAGATGGAATAGGAGCTGAAACATGAATAGGAACCTGAAGATCATAATCTCCAACGCCATCTGCATCACCTTCTGTATTTGCACGTGTCATAGGACGTTTTTCAACATCTTGCACAACATTCCATAGTCCTTTTGCGACCAATAGATGATGCATCATATATGTCCATAAGGGATAATTGATACCATCCAACTTATCCTCAACAACCAACATATGGAATACATCATTGCTTTCAACTATGGCCACTAATTAAAATATCTTGATGCAAAAAAATGATTGGAACTACCTTGTTGAGTTCGGCTAAACTTGTAGCAGACTTTGAGGTGCTCATACTGAGCAGCAACTTGTGTATATGTTTGGCACAAAAAGACGAAATTGCCTACATAGGCATTGTGATAATGTGTTCGGAGACCTTGAGGATGCTCACCAATTTTCGTGCGATTATGAGACGGTGACCGGAGGGGTATTGACGACGCCCTGGATGAAGCGGCGACCTGCTATGATACTAGTTGTTGGAGTTTCAGGTCGATGGAAGCATGCAAACAACACAAGGAAGAAGAAGCTTGGAGCACAACACACAATACTGAATGTATTACCAAGAGAATGTACAAAGTTAAGTAATCCGTTAGGGTTATAGGCATATATACAAGGCGAGGGGGAAAAACCTCCTAAAGAGGGAAAAAAGTGCCCCAACAGTCCTAGTGTGTTCACACACATCACTATCGAAATATATCAACAACCCTCCTCGCCAGTCAACTCAATTTTATTAGCGAACAAACCTTCAATGTTAATTTCTATGAGTAAGTCATGGTTCTAGTGTTGATTAACGTCTTCATAATTTCTATATGCAAGAACTTACCGGATGGTACTACCAATACCCTCTACGCAATGACACCACCACAAGGGCAAACGTAGGAATTCTACCCACACGTGATACAGGAAGCCGGGTAGGTTTGTCACTGAGGGGTTTGAAGGTGAGATACCATTTGAAGAATACGACAGATGTATTCTTTAGAAACCATTTACCTTTATTGATAACCACGTTGACATCATTCTTGGAATAAAAAAAGAAACATATGTAATGGTTTGTTTGATATTGAACCTAGGGGATGAAATTCTTGAGAGGAAGGAAACTATAATTTGATTAGTGCCTTAGGGCCTCAACCGAGGGTCGGGGATCTTGGAAGAAAGTGATGAGGAAATTTTCTTCCAAGAATTTAGAAGCGGCCTGTATATTTTGCTTGTGGAAGGTAAAACATTGAGGAGTATCCGAGTTCTGTTCCGTAGGAGCCTTTGGGGGTGGGGAGCAAACTTCATTCCTTTTGCCTCCCTTTGTGATTGATAAAGGGGGAGGGGGATGCTTTCTTACCAGTATCATCAAACTTAACTTTATGGGGAAGATAGAAAAGAACACTCTTGAGCTTTTCGTTAGCAATAAAGGAAAGCAGAGGGGGCTTGTTGAGGAGCTTGAAGAAAAAGAAGAAGAGACGAAAAAGTATGAACTTTGAAGAGAGCAAGCAAGGTTTCCTGAGATATACTCAAGAGCCCTAAATCCAGTACCTAAGTAGCCTAGCCCAGAATAGATCTGCTTATAAATCCTCATGCATAATGATGAATGGGAATCATTCTCGCATGTAAGCGTAATGCAAGGGGCAAAGAAGACGATGACTCGTTCTACAAGCGAGAGCAAGCCCTAGAACCTGCCTGCCTTTCATTGGAATCCTCAAGGGGCAAGTTTTGTTAGAAGGATTGTTAAACATAACTCTTGTTGGATGCATTCCTTATTGCATTTTTCAAGCAATTGTAGGTCATTCATTTTTTATTATGTACTATTTCATCAGATATATAGTGTCTTCCACGAGTTCCTAGGCCTTGTTATCCCTTTCCCCTCACCTATAGGCATTTGGATTCTTGCTTGCCACTAAGAAATTGTGTTTGTTTTTCTTGTTCAGACTATTTTCATTGAACTAAGGAGAAAGATATACCTCATGGGGCTAACTTGAGGGCCAACATGGTGTGCATGTCTTTTTCTATGCTCTTATAGATACACTCTGGCTCTTGTGCTTGCCATTGTTTCTTTCAAATTTGTGGTAAAGTAATATATCTATTCCCTTGGAAATCCATAGGCCATTTTTAACAGCTGCATATCTTTTTCATGTTAAATCTTGTTGCAATGTCACTGTTGTGGCTCATTCTAAAAGATAAAAAGTGATGGCATGGGAAGTTGGAACTTTGATAGGACTTCGCAAGTCACATAAAATGAAATGAGCTAACAGTTAAGTAAAGATCACAAAAGAAAATCAACTATTTATGTGCTTTTTTCTTGCAAGTTTTTCTCATTGCATTTTACCTTTGTATCTTTGTCACTAATAAGCTAAACAAGTAGTTATTAGTTTCTTCCCATTTCATTATCTTTTCCTTTAGAAGGATTAATATAGTTCACGGTTCACCTACTTATTGTAATTTGGTAGATTGTTGGATTGGCAAATCTATTGAAAATATATGCATCGGACAAGGCTCAGAATGGCAAATTATTTCATTTAGTATGTGACTGAAGGAGGTATATTCAAAAAACAAAAAGCTTTTTCGTAGTGATTAAACTGTAAACCCAGATGGATATTCAGAACTACAAAAGAAAATTTGCTGCAGTATGTTGCCACTGATTGATCTATTTTGTGTTTTTTTAACCTCCGGTGATGAATTTGGTCACATAAATCTCTTCCAATTCCAAGTTCCTTGTATCTAGACTGCTATGTATTATCTTGATCAAGTGTTATAGCTGATTGAGATGTACTCATTGTGGGTGTCAACAAAATCATCCTTAGGAATCTTGTTATAAAAAAAAACGAGAGCAAAATGTTTAAGCTACATTCATCAACAGCATATGAACCCATTTGCCTTCTTGACATTAGTGGTTGCGATTCATAGATTATTTGCTATCTTAGCTAGAGATAACATTCAATGGGGCCCAAATCTGAAGAATGATGAAATCGGGTTTTCTATGTAACAAACACTTTCATCCAGCTTCAAAAGGATCCTTGTCTTGTAAGAATTAAAGAATAACCTATTCATCAGTGTGTGTTTTGTTGTACTTATAGAATGACAGTTCCTTGTTAGCCGTAGTGTTGGCATTTGCTCTGTAAACTGAATTCCTTCTTAAATATGTGTCGTTGCTCTGTCTCTGCCAAGGAGAAGTGGAAACAGATGTCTTTAAATCTACAAAAGATAAAACAAACTAGAGTTCATGAGAAGCTAAAAAAATGGCAATATTTAAGTATCCATTTGCCCATCAGCACAAGGAATATTATTAAAATGCTACAATAGTTCAAACAAACTAGATTGCTTTTTTGGGGAACTAAAATGATCACAACATTCAATTTTTCACTTGCAAATTTCTCATCGGACATGAGGAAAATGGCAGGTTCATTATGACAAAAGCCACAAATGTAAAGCAAACGAGAGAGCTCTTTGCGAAACCCAAGTGATCACCATGATTCATTATTGGTTTGCCCATTAGACATGTGGAGAATGGCAGCTTCATTACGCAGAGGAAAATGGCTTGTTCCATTTATGCATGAATCAGAGATCAGAGGCTGTCTGCTGAGTGAGGGTGAGTTAGGTTATGTGCATGTGATGATGAGTGGGTATTTGAACATTTTTTTGTTAGTGTTTCATCTATGATCTGTATTTGTTTTGTGTTAGATATGCTCATATTACATAGATTGCATGCTCTTCTGAACTCAGTGCTTGTGAAAGATTCATTGTTGTGAATTCTTGTTCAAATACAGTTAGTATGAAGATAATGGTGTCATTACTATTTGTTTCTCCCAGTAGAAGTATGGCTGCCTTATGACATATGTATAGTATTGTACTCCACAATAGTATACAGCAAAATAGTGGTATGCTGATTTTGGTATTGGATTCTTGACTTCTAGGTATCAGTACACTTTTTTATGAAGGTGCTAAGTAATAAGTCATTTGAGATTGTCTCTGAGATTTGGTCCAACTTTAGAAAAAGGAGAGAATAATATACATCTTGAAATTTCCGATGCATTTAAATCGCTCTTTCCCTGCCAATGAAAATTTTACGGAAATAAAATGCAGCTAATAGCAGCTTACTTCATTCTTTATAACAAACCATATGCTCATGTGGTTTGTTTTTATATCACAAGTATATGACTCAGGCCCAGCATGGCTGTACAGCGATAACTACATAGTGAGGTTTGTGCATAG
>CM035416.1:99950537-99958037 GCA_020310875.1 Ceratopteris richardii
TGCTTATAATGACTAATCAAGATTAAAGAGTAATGAAAACATAAAACATGGAAAAAACTTACTTCTCAACAGATAAGTATGTGTTTTTATTCAGGGCCTCTCCAATTCTGTCCATATACTCATAGAGAAGACCCATCGTACTTCCCTCCATATCGGTGATGCGTAGGACCCTGTATATAGGGTTTAGGGTTTTAACTAAACCCTCAGTCTCAACCCACCAAGACTCATTCATTACATTGCGTCTAAACTGCAAGAACTTTGGAGTGGTGCTTTTATCCCAAGCAATCCACTCATCACTGCGGATTGTGCAAATCAAATTTGTTCGCACACGAACAAGCCTCTCCAATACCACAAACATGTAAGCAAACCTCGTGACGGCGGGCTTGAGGATCCTCAGCTGACTGTTAGCTCGAAACATAGCCAACATCTTTGGACGTTTGGTCACAAATCTGACCATACTTCTTGCTGTGGCAAAGATTGCATGCACCCAAAATATGTTGCCCACATCCTCAATCAAAAGATCTAAGCAATGAGAAGCACATGGGGTCCAAACAATAGAAGGATATTCTTGTTCAAGTAAATTCCCCATGGAAACACAATTGCTTCCATTATCTGTTATCACCTGTACCACATTATGAGCCCCAATCTCCTCTATGACAATTTTTATATGCTCCCAAATATATGCACCTGTAATAATAAAAAAAATTCAGAAATTAGAATTTACACTTTACATAATATACAATGCACATGAAATCAAAATAATATACTCAACCAGTTACCAATGGAAGGTACCTGTAATGGTAAGACCAGGAGTCGAAGCATCTATAGCTTTCCAAAACATGGACTCCTTACAACATGAGACAATAACATTATATACATGCCTCTTGCGGGCATCTGACCAACCATCACACAAGATGGTGCATCCATACTTCTTCCGTATATCCCACAAAAACTCAAGCTGCACTTCCAAACATGCCTTTTCCTTTTTTAATTCCCTAGTGCGCAATGTCTCTGCTGAAGGACCTTCCCACTCACATCCAATGCGGCTAATCGTTTTTATGGTGTTTTTCCATTGAGTGGTCCTAGCCACATTGAAGGGGATAGCACAACAAATGAATAATCGTGTGATTTCCCTAGTGGCC
This sequence comes from Ceratopteris richardii, assembly GCA_020310875.1. Lineage (NCBI taxonomy): Eukaryota > Viridiplantae > Streptophyta > Polypodiopsida > Polypodiales > Pteridaceae > Ceratopteris > Ceratopteris richardii. The sequence goes on from CM035416.1 coordinate 99,951,680, forward strand.
TCTCTCATTGCTTGCTTTTGCAAGCTAGCTTTGATGCTTGCACTTTGCAATGAACCTCTTGCATGGCTGTCCACTTTGGGTAAAGGTGTCCTTATTGCACTAGGACCTTCACCCACACTAGAGGAGGCATGAATACTAGAGCTTTCAACTCTAGTTCTCTTTGAAGTGCCAACACATTGGCTTGAGGTAGCTGTTTGGGTGCCGTCTTCTTCCTTTTCCTTATCACATGAGGGCATTCCCATCCGTGATCGTCTCCATGCCTCAAGCCCTGCATACACATCATTAGGGACCTCTTTGCATGGTCCTGTATCTCTACATGGGACACGTGCAAGATGGTCCTTCACTCTTGTCACATAACCTGTCTTTTCATATCCACAAAAATTACACTTCCATTTTCTTGATCCACCTCCACCAGAATAGTCTCCAATCTTCTTGACATATCTCCAGTAGGGATCTGGAGCCATGTCTGCATACATAAAGAAAATAAGACTTTAGTGATAGACTATAGTAGACTCTTGATGATTCATGAATGATGCATGCAAGAGCAACATTGAACATGCATGTGTGTGTGCATGAGTGGAAGCATGTGTGTGTGTGCATGAGTGGCAGCATGTGTGTGTGCATGAGTGCATGTGTGACATCATACATGTGTGTATGTACCATGACACTTGAGTGCATTTATGTGTGTAATATGTATGAGTGCACACTGCATGTGTGTGCATTGTGTGTGTGTGCATTATGTACATGTACGTTATAATTTATGTGTATGCATTGTGTGTGTGTGTGTGTGTGCATATGTAGCATCTTATGCAATATGTAAATATGTAGTATGTACTATGTGATATGTGTGCACTGTGTGTGTAATGGTGTATGTATGTACTATGTATGTTTTTTCATACATAGTACATACATACACTATTACACACACAGTGCACTATATCATACACTGTGTAATAGTGTATGTATGTACTATGTGATATGTGTGCACTGTGTTTGTAATAGTGTATGTATGTACTATGTATGAAAAAACATACATAGTACATACATACACTATTACACACACAGTGCACACATATCACATAGTACATACTACATATTTACATACTACATAAGATGCTACATATGCACACACACACAATGCACACACATAAATTATAATGTACATGTACATAATGCACACAGCACAGTGCACACACAATGCACACACATGCAGTGTGCACTCATACATATTACACACATAAATGCACTCAAGTGTCATAGTACATACACACATGTATGATGTCACACATGCACACACACATGCTGCCACTCATGCACACACACATGCACACACACATGCACTCATGCACACACATGCACTCATGCACACTCATGCACATTGCACACACACATGCACTCATGGTACATACACAGTACACTACAGTCTACTGTCTATTACAATTCGGAAAATTTTATACCTGAACAGAGATTCCTAAAGGCTGACTCCTGAATGAAGGACGAACTTCGAAGGCACACACATGCACTCATGCACACTCATGCACATTGCACACACACATGCACTCATGGTACATACACAGTACACTACAGTCTACTGTCTATTACAATTCGGAAAATTTTATACCTGAACAGAGATTCCTAAAGGCTGACTCCTGAATGAAGGACGAACTTCGAAGGCTGAGTGGTCTCTGTCTCTCTCTCTCTCTCTCTCTCTATGTGATTTCGCAAGCGGCAGAAGACAAATTCGACAAATGCGTAGGCTGTAGCCCAAAAGAAGTCCAAAAAAAAATCTGGAAAAAAAAGCCCAGAACCGCCGTTTCTTGGCACTATGATATATATATATATATATATATATATATATATATATATATATATATATATATATATATATATATATATATATATATATATATATATAGTTAAAAGATATGCATTTCTAGGGCAAGCTCAAGTTTTGTTTTTCATAAAATAACTCCATTTGAAGGCTTTTGAACCTTTCGAAAGTCAAAGAACAAAGTTGAAGGCGCAACCTTATTCAAAAGGAGGCATTGGGCCACCAGAAGCCACTTCAAGCCACTTCAATGAAGAGACAAAGTCACAAGGCAAGTGAAGAGACAAGGAGGGCATGTGAAGAGACATGGAGATGAAGAGTCATAGAAGGCTCTCATGGCTATATAAAGACCATCCAAGCTCATTCAAGGTCTGTGTGGATGCTAGGAAGTCGGGGTGCTGCTTATATATGTGCCATTGAGCCATAGGCTCTCATAGATGCTCATATTCTCTTGTATATCTCTCCTACCCTTTCCAAAGGGTGCTTCATTTCTGTAGCAACCTATTAGGACTTCATTTTCTTTTTGTAGAAAGCTCCATTATGAGAGCTCTTGTACTTGCTGGAAAGCTTATAAATTTCAAAAAGAATTTTAGCAAAACTCTTGTTGTATTGTGAGATATTGCTATTTCTTTCTCTACTGTTCTGTCTCGAAATCTGGTAGGAAAACTGGGCTGTCTTGTGTGACTCAGTTGATAGGTCTACAGGTGTCCAAATCTAGTGATTGATAGCTCATTGGAAAGCCCTCCTTTTTGTGACGAAAAGGGTTTTTTGGATTGGATTCGGTAATTGTGAGATATACCAGTTTTAGTGAGTACTGGTTTGAAGGCGGTCCAAGCTTCTTGTTGTGCATTTGGAGGAGAAATCTTGCAACAGTGGTATCACATCTCCTTGTGGACATCAAGGAGAGTACAAAGGAGGCCAAGCCTAGGAATCAACCATTGAAGCCTTTTCAAAGCTTGAAGGAGGTTGCAAACTTGGAACCAAGGGGGAGCTTCATCGAGAAAGTGCTTCATCACACAAAGGGACTTCACTTTCAACAAAGGAGGTAATCCCACACCATATTTCAATTTTAGGTGATTCAAGAAGATGGGAGAGGTATCCAAGCAGATTGAGAAGTTGGACAAAGACAACTTTCAACCTTGGAAGTTTAGGATGACAAACTTCATCATGAGCAAAGACCTTAGAGGCATAATCAATGAAGGAGATGTCAAACCAATTGTTGTGGATCCAGCTAACCCTACCGACCAAGAAAGGAGAGCAATCAGAGAATGGAAGGTAAGAAATAGAAGGGTTATGTTTATGATATCTCACCATGTAAGCAACACAATGATAGGTCACATTCAAAGCATGGAGACTGCCAAGGAGATGTGGGAATATTTGGTGAAGATGTTCGCCACAAACACAAAGGCAAAGAAGGTACAACTAAAAAATGAGCTCAACAACTTGAAGAACGGAGGTAACCAATCCATACATGATTACATAATTAAAGCCAAAGGTATTAGAGATTCATTGGCAGCCATAGGACATTCAATTGATGATGATGACATGGTTGCATTTGTACTTAATGGTCTTAAAGATGATGACAAGTGGAGGAACTTCATATCCTCATTGTATGCTAGGGAAAACATGCCTGTTTTTGATCAATTGAACACTTTAATGGTTAATGAAGAAATATTGCAAGGTGGAAGCAAGGGCAGAGGTGCCCAAGGTCAAATGCTATACGCAGGTAGAGGAAGAGGCAAAGGATCAAGAGGTAGATGAAGAGGAAGGCAAAGTCAAAGCAAGCAAAGTGACAACCAAGAAGACTCAATGAAGGCTCATCTTCAGATGCTTCATTTGTGGGAAGATAGGACATTGGGCAAATGAATGCTACCAAAGGAGGAACAATGCTCATGGTAACTATGCTTCAAATGAGTCTAGTGATCAAGTTCTTGCCATGAGTCATGTATATGTAGATAGTAAACATGAGAAGGATGATACTTGGTACATAGATAGTGGTTGTAGCAATCATATGTCTTGTAGGGAGGACATGTTTTGCAATTTACAGGCTCCAAAGCAAAGAGGATGTGTAGAGACAGGTGACAACACCGAGCATGAGATCAAACACATTGGTGATGTCAAGTTTTAGGATGGCAAGAAGAGCAAGATACTATCTGAGGTACTATATGTCCCTACTATTACAAAGAATCTCATTCCTGTGGTCAAATGGTAGATAAAGGATACCAAGTGTGAAGTTCAATAGCAAAGGTTGCTTCATAGAGGACCCAAAGAATGGTTTTCAGCTTGTGGCAAAAGGAGAGAAGCATGGGATGATGTTCACTCTCAATATCAAGCAAAACCCCAACAAGGTAATGTTCATCACATCAAGAAATAGAAGAATTGCAGATTTGGATTTGTGGCATAAAAGGATAGGACATGTAAACATTGAAAAGCTAAAGAACATGGAGAAAAGTGCATTGGTCAAAGGGCTTCCAAACTTCTCAACATCACATCTTCATGAGGTATGTGAAGCTTGTCAATTTGGGAGGCAAACTAGGTTGCCTTTCAAGTCAAGCAAGTATGTTTCTCCAAGGGTTTTGGATTTAGTGCATACAGATGTATGGGGACCTTCAAGAGAACCTTCACATGCAGGTAATAGGTACTTTCTTACCTTTATTGATGATTGTTCAAGGAAAATTTGGTTGTATATAATCAAGCAAAAATCAGATGTGTTTGAAGTATTCAAAAAATACAAGGCACTAGTTGAGAATGAAACAGGTCATAGGATTAAAACATTAAGGTCAGATGGAGGGGGATAATATTTCTCCAATGAGTTCACAAGGTTCTTAGAAGATGAAGGCATAAGGAGGCAATACATATGCAGGTATACCCCTCAACAAAATGGTATTTCAAAAAGAAAGAATAGACAAATTGTAGAGGTAGCTAGATGCATGTTGAATGAGATGAATGTACCTTTCTCATATTGGGCTGATGTAGCAACCACAACTTCAAAACCAGATTTGTCTCATTTAAGGATTTTTGGTTGCATATGCTATGTTCATGTCCCACAGGAAGTTAGAGAAGGCAAACTTGATGCTAGGGCTGAAAAATGCATCTTTGTTGGCTACTCAAATGAGCAAAAGGGGTACAGGTGTTATAATCCAGTCACTAAAAATCTTAGAGTGTGAAGGGATGTTGCGTTTGATAAGTTAAAACCTTGGTATGGAGGTGCGAATGATTTGCAGGAAGAAGACTTTGTACATGCAGATTAAGTACATGAAGAGCAAGTGCAAGTTAGCACTACATTGAGTGGACCAAGTATGCCAAGTCCGTCGCAAAGCTCATCATCATGGAAGGGAAAGCAAAAGGAGTTAGAGCATCCATCAGAATGTAGCAACATTAGAGGTAATGAAGGTAACTTGGTAAGAGATTTTCATTCAAGTGAAGATGAAGATGAATTTGAAGAAGTTGTAACTCCTGAAGTGCAAAAGAAACGGACATTGAAGAAATATCCAATCACAGGTAGTGAAAGAGGTCAAAAAGGGTAAAACATCCTATTCAAAAGCTCACTTATGATAGTTTTATTACAAAGCATTATGCTAAATTCTAATATGACACAGGTTATCAAAGATAAGGAATCGTCAAGCTATGAGGAAGCTAGCCAACACAAGGAATGGAGAGATGCTATGGATGAGGAGATTCAAGCTCTCAAGGAAAACCAAACTTGGGAATTGGTACCTAGAGAAGACGGCATAAAGGTGGTCACAAACAAATGGGTGTACAAAGTCAAAAGGAATTCAGATGGGTCTTTAGCAAGGTGCAAAGCAAGGTTAAGAGCTAAGGGCTACACACAAACATATGGGCTTGATTATGAAGAAACTTTTAGTCGTTTTGCAAATAAAAGTACAATTAGGACTTTGATTTCAGTGGAAGCTTTTAAATGATGGACAATGTATCTATTGGACATTAAAAATGTTTTTCTTAATGGAAATTTGGAAGAAGTGGTTTATATGTATCAACCCGTAGGTTATGAAGATGAAAAGAAGCATGATTTTGTATGTAAACTAAAGAAGGCTTTGTATGGACTCAAGCAATCACCTAGAGCATGGAATCAGAGATTAGTTGAGTACCTAATGAAGTGTGGTTATGTTGCAAGTGATTCAGAACCTTGCTCTACATCAAAAGGGTTGATGGAAAATCTCTCTCTCTCTCTCTCTCTCTCTCTCTATATATATATATATATATATATATATATATATATATATATATATATATATATATATATATATATATATATATATGCATATATGTTGATGATCTTATCATAACATGTGATAATGATGTAGGTATCAAAGAAATTAAGGAAAACCTTGGGAAGGAATTCAAGATATCGGATCTTGGAATCCTCAAATACTTCTTGGGCATTGAGGTTATGTACAAAAATGATGGTCTCTACTTGATGCAAAGAAAATATTTGTTGGATGTATTGTACAGGTTTGGAATGAGTGGATACAAACCACTAAAGCAACCAATGGATGTAAACACCAAACT
>CM035416.1:99963037-100073037 GCA_020310875.1 Ceratopteris richardii
ATACGCAAGATGATTAGTAGATAATAACATCCTTGCTTTGCGGTGCCGGAATCACAATCTGAGCTCGTTTCGGCCTTCGAACGCATTAGCGTAGTGTTTGTGTAGGCAATTTTGTCTTTTTGTGCCAAAGATATATACAAGTTTTGGTTCACCAATATAAGCGCCTCGAAGTCTGTTACAGGTTTAGCAGAACTCATCAAGGTAGTTGTGTTCAACTTTTTTAGATCCACTCATTTTTCTATATCAAGGTATTTTAGTCAGTGGCCATGGTTGAAAGCAGTGATGTATTCCATATGTTGGCCGCTGAGGATAAGTTGGATGGTATAAATTACCCATTGTGGGCTTATATAATGCGTCATGTATTGGTTGCAAAAGGACTATGGAATATTGTGCAGGGTATTGAAAAACGACCCATTTCACGTGTAAACACAGTTGTTGAAGGTGATGCAGACGGCGTTGAAGATGATGATATTCTTTATGCTCTTGATCCTGTTGCACCTATTGTAAATCAAATTCATTGGGATGGCACAGATGCTCAGCCGCATGCATTGATAGGTTTGTCTATCAAATGCGCCATTATTCCTCGCATTTGCTCTTGTAGAATAGCCAAGGATGCTTGGTATACACTTACCACTTTATACCAGGCAAGGAATGGAGCTCGGGTTGCTTACCTTTGAAAATAGTTGGAGAGTGAACACATGAATTAAGGAGATTTCATGGACGGTTTTTTGACAAAGATCAAAGATTTAAAAGAACGATTGATTTTTGCTGATGTAGTCTTGCTTGATAGTTCACTTGTGCAGACTGTTCTGAGTGGTCCTCCTGATTCATATGAGAGTTTTGCTTCTAGTCTTCTTTTGATGATGAAAGATAATCCAAACGCCTTAACATTTGAGGAGTTGTCTTTGTTCTATTGTAGGAAGATTAGTCTAGGTAGAACAGGTTCATTATGTGTGTTGCAGATAAAGCCCTCATGACTAGTCAGAAGGGCAAAGGTAAATGAAGCTCTTCTATTAGTAAACAAAAATCTGCTGATTCTACACAATCAAAGAAGGAAGATTGAGAAGAGAAGAAAACTAAAAAGCAGAACTTGTTTTGCAAATACTACAAAGGAAAAGATCATGTAATAAAGAGTTGCCCAAAGCTAGCTCCTAAAGAGGCAAGGAAGAAACAGGTTGGAATGGTTGTTGTAGAGGCCTCTACACCCAAAACAAAGTATGCTAATCTTGTGCAGAATGAAGAATGGGCATTTACTATTGTTTATAGTTATGATCTATCTTCTCATGAATAGTGTATGTCTGCAGTAGACTCAGATGTTTGGTACTTTGATAGTGACATGACCAAACATATTACCTCACAGTGCAGTTTCTTTACTTCACTCGAGATCACTGATGGTAGTTCTTTTACATTGTTAGATGCTTTATTTATGCCAGGGATCAAGAAAAACTTGTTATTATTTATGTCATTAGCCAAGATTGACTTTGTTGTGAAATTTTAATGATAGATGTACAATTCATGATCTATCAAATGCAATGTCATTATTGCTTCTAGCATTTTATGTCATGGGTTGTATAAGGTCATAGACTATGAAAAATCTATGAATGATTTAGCATGTGCAGTACATGATCCTCAAGCCATGTTAGATGCAAAGCTTTGGCATGCATGCTTTGGTCATCTGAATTTTGCTAGTTTGCTACGCGTGCAAAATCTAAAATGGTGTCCTCTTTGCCCAAGCATAAGGCACTAGGTAAACATGTATGTGAAGGCTGTATTTTGGACAAAATGCAGTGTTCCTCATTCCTAAAAGATGGTTTAGTTTGAGCTACTCAGAATTTGCAGGTAGTTCACAGTGATGCCTGTGGTTCTATGCAGATATCCTCTTTTGGAAACTATCTTTACTTCGTGACTTTCATTGATGATTTTTCCACGCATGTATTAGTATATCCATTGAAAGCAAAGTATGAAGTGTTTATGTGCTTCAAATAGTTTTTGTTTTTGACTTAAAATCTGTCAGCATGTAAAATGGGCACCTTGCGTTCTAATCGAGGGTGGGAATATATCTCTTTTGACTTTAATGATTTTTGGTTGAACGCGGGATAAAACATTAGTGTATAGTGTTGTATACACCTCAAAGGAATGGAGTTGTTGAACAAAAGAACATGTCACTCATGGAGATGGCGAGGTGCATGGTCAAGAGTCAAGCTTTACCACATATTTTTTGGCTTGGGGCAGTTATGTGTGCAACATATGTACTTAACAGGAGTCCCACTAAAGCGTTGCAGTCTATCACTCCATATAAGGCTTGGCATGGTCGCAAACCATCTGTTGCTCGCCTTCATGTTTTTGGTTGTCTAGCATATGCATTAGTGCCTGAACAACAACATAAGAAATTGGATGATAAAGTAGTGAAATGTATTTTTGTTGGGTATAGTTTTGAAAGAACAGGCTATCGTCTGTATTATCCACAAAGTAAATGCATTTTGGTTAGTCATGATGTTGTTTTTGTGGAAGATGCTATTTAGCCATTACTTTCATGTACTAAGGAGACATCTGTTAGCTCCAAAGACATGTATGATGCTTTGCTTCCTGTTTTTACAGGTGGACGGTCTAGTACTGGTCTTAATGAGGAAACTTTTCAACCTTTACAGATTTCGTGTGATGTGATGATGCAGATCGTTTCATTTTTTATGCAGATTTCCATGATGCACTTGATGAGAGAGCTGATATTGAGGAGGAAAAACTATGCCAAAATGGCTGGTGTAGACTTTGCGTGATAACAAATTAGATGCACCTCTGTCATATCATACTCATTCAGGATCTCATAGTGCCTCTAGCATTAGATTGCTATGCTATGGCTACCTCTAGTCTTTGTGATGAGAATGCGTCTGTTTCATTTGATGAAGCACAAAATTTTGAAAATTGGATAGCTGTTATGCAATCAGAATATGATGCTATCATGAAAAATGGTACCTATTCTTTATGTAACTTGCCTCCTCGCAAGAAGGCCATTGGCACTAAGTGGGTATACAAGCTAAAGCGTAAGGAACAGTTGACAGGTATAAGGCTAGGCTTGTTGCAAAGGTTTATGCATAGGAAAGAGGCATTGATTTTGATGAGGCCTTTGCATCTACATGTCAAATGACTACTGTTCATAGCATATGTGCACTTGCAGCTCATCATGGTTGGAATGCATATTTGTTGGACATTAAAACTGCATTTCTTAATGGTGGCTTGCATGAAGAAGTGTATGTTTTTTAGCCCTGTGGCTTTGTGCAGAAAGGGCATGAAAACCAAGTGTGCGGATTGAAAAAGGCATTATATGGTTTGAAGCAAGCACCATACGCTTGGTATGAAAAGATACATGCCTATCTAATTGCACATGGTTTTGAGAAGAGTCCAATTGGGAGCACCTTATGTGTTAAACGTGCTAATGATTTGCTTCTGATCATTGTTGTGTATGTTGATGACATGCTCTCATTGGTCCTCATGAGAAGCATATTGCTGATTTTAAGGCTGATCTGCATGCCTCGTTTGAGATGTCTGATTTGGGGCATTTGCATCATTATTTGGGCATTTATGCAAGTTGATGGTGGAATAGCTTTGTGTCAAACAAATATATTGACATATTATTGCAACATTTTGGCCTTGAAGATTGTTAACCTATTGACAATCCTATGGAGACAGGTTTACGATTGAGTCTTCATGATGTTGGAGATGCATTTGATGTTGTTTTGTATGAGAAAGCTGTTGGATGCTTGGTTTACTTATGCATTACTCGACCAAATATTCAGTTTGATGTCTCACAGATGAGCAGCTTTATGCATTGCCCATGTGTCAAGCATTGGCAAGCGGTTAAGTATATCTTTTGCTACTTGAGTGGTACGCGGATACTTGGATTGTTTTATCCTAAGGGAGGATCACTATCACCAAATTTACATTCTTTTTCTGACACTGACTTGGTTGGTTGCTATGACACTCGTATGTCCGTCAGTGTTCTTTGTATATATGCCTATAGCCCTAATGGGTTACTTATCTTTGTACATTCTAGTGGTAATACATTTAGTATTGTGTGTTGTGCTCCAAGATTCTTCTTCTTCCTTGTGCTATTTGCGTGCTTTCGCAGACCTCGAACGCCAACAAGAAATGCATTAAAATCAAAAGACATCTATTTCCACCCTGGACCAAAATGGAGGGTGCCCAATTTACATGATAATTTTTTTTTAGCCATAATCAGGAACTGTGTAAAGCACCTGAAGACGTCAGACTTTGCCTTCAATGTGATCCATGCATGTTTGGAGAAATCATCAATAAAATCCATAAAGTATAGGTAGTTCTCAAATGAAAGTGTATGCATAGGACCAAAGACCTCACTATGAAGAAGCTGCAAGTTATGAGAAGCTCAAAATAAACCATCTTTTGGGAAGGAGGAACACTATATTTTACCCAAAATAAAGAATTCACAGTCATGTTTACAAGGTGCCTCAAGTTTGGGTAGATATGATGCCATTTCATGCTTCTGTAGGAAATGCAAACTAGAAAAATTTAGATGACCAAAGCATGCATGCCAAAGCTTTGCATCTGAGATAGCATAAGAATCTTGAACTGCACATGTTGAATCATTCACATATTATGCATAATTTATGAGCTTATATAGCCCATGACATAAAATACCAGAAGCAATAATAATATCACCATTTTAGAGATCATGAACTGTACTATGTGTCGTGAACAAATTTGATAATCAAGTCAATCTTCGCTAATGCTAACACTGAAAATAGATTTTTCTTGATCCCTAGGATATATAAAGCATCTCACAATGTGAAAAAAATACAATGAGTAGTAGTTAGAATGATCTTACCGAATGCAAATAGAGGATAAGAGGAGTTTTTAGCACATGTGACAGTATTTCGAGGCTCAAGTGAACTGACGAAGCTACACTGCAAGGTAAGATGCTTGGTTGCCCCACTATCAAAGTATCAAACATATGAGTCTACTACAGACATACAATGGTAATGAGAACATCATTCATAGCTATGAATAGTAGTAGATGCCCATTCTTCATTTTGAACAAGATTAGCAAACTCTGTTTTATGTGTAGAGGCGTCTACAACAACCATTCTTCTTTGCCTTTTTGTAGCCAACCTCTTTCTTATTTGCCTCTTTTGTAGCCAATTTAGTACAACCCTTTTCTAATTTTCTATTCTCTTCTCATCTTTGTCTTCCTTCTTTGATTGTGGAACATTAGCAGATATGTAACATGCATAATTGACCTGTTTTGGTTGAACTGATCTTCGTACAACAAAACAAATACTAACTCCTAAAATGTTAAGGCATTTGGATTGCCATTCATCATCAATCAAAGAGTAGAAGAGAATCTCTGGTATGAATTTGGAGGACTGTTAAGAACAATTTGCATGAGTGAACTATTTGGCAAGACTTCATCATCAGTGGAAATCAATTGCTCCATCAAATATTTGATCTTTGTATCTTTGTCAAAAAACTATCCATAGAACCTTCTTCATTAATATGGTCACTCTCCAACTATTTTTGGAGGTAACACAAGCCTCACTTCTTTGAGATATAATTAATTTTCTCCATCAGGGTATTTCAGGCGGTGGCCATGGCTGAAAGTAGTGATCTATTCCGTATGTTGGTTGTTGAGGATAAGTTGGATGGTACGAATTACCCATTGTGGGCTTATATGATACGGCATCTATTGGTTGCAAAAGGACTGTGGAACATTATGCAGGGTGTTGAAAAACTTCCTATTACGTCTGCAAATACATGTATTGAAGTTGATGCAGATGGCATTGAAGATGCAGATATTCTTGAAATTCCTGTTTGTGCTATGATTTCTGTTGCACCTACTGTAGAGAAAATTTCTTGGGATGGCACAGATGCTCAGGCACATGCATTGATAGCCTTTTCTATCAAACATGCCATTATTCCTCACATTCACTCTTGCAGAACAGCGAAGGATGCTATGGATACACTTACCACATTGTACTAGGCTAGGAATGAGGCTTGTGTTGCTTACCTCTGAAAACAATTGGAGAGTGAGCACATGAATGAAGATGATTCTATGGAGATTTTTTTGAAAAAGATCAAGGATTTGAAGGATTTTACTGATGAAGTCCTTCTTGACAGTTCACTTGTGTAGACTGTTCTGAATGGTCTTCCCAACTTATATCAAAGTTTTGCTTCTACTCTTCATTTGATGATAAAAGGCAATCCAAATGCCTTAGCAATTGAAGATTTAGTTTTCGTTTTGGTGCACGAAGATTACTCTAGGCAGAACAGGTCTATTATGCGTGTTGCAGATCAAGCTTTCTTGGCTAGTCACAAGGGCAAAGGTAAATGGAGTTCATCTATTAGTAAGCAAAAATTTGCAAATGCTGCACATTTGAAGGAAGAGAAAGATGAGAAGAAATAAAAAAAGCAAAAATTGTTTTGCAAATAGTTTAAGTAGATGATCATGTCATTAAGAGCTATCCAAAACTGGCTGCTAAAGAGGCAAAGAAGAAAGAAGCCAGAATGGTTGTTGTAGAGGCCTCTACACCGAAAACAGAGTCTGCTAATCTTGTGCAGAATGAAGAATGGGCATTTACTACTGTTTGCAATTTTGACCTATCTTCTCATGAGCAATGTATGTCTGCAGTAGACTGAAATGTTTGGTATTTTGATAGTAGGGCAACCAAACATATTACCTTGCAACGCAATTTCTTCACTTCACTTGAGCCGTCCCATACAAGGAATATTGTCACATGCACCAACAAATCTTCTTATCATATCATGGGAGTTGGTAAGATCATTCTGAATACTACTGATGGTAGTTCTTTCAATTTGCTAGATGCTTTATTTGGGCCAAGGAGCAAGAAACATTGGTTATCAGTTTTGGCTTTAGCCAAGATTAGCTTGGTTGTGAAATTTGTTGATGATAGGTGTATAGTTCATGATTTGTCAAATGGTGACATGATTATTCCTTTTGGCATTTTATGTCGTGGATTGTATAAGCTCGTAGACTATGAAAAATCTATAAATGATTCAACATGTCGAGTACATGATTCTCAGGCTATGTCAGATGCAAATCTTTGGCATGCATGCTTTGGTCATCTGAATTTTGCTAGTTTGCTATGCCTATAAAAATCTGAAATGGTGTCCTCTTTGCCCAAACTTGAGGCACCCAATAAACATGTTTGTGAAGGCTGTATATTTGGGCAAAATATAGTGTTCCTCCTTTCCAAAAGATGGTTCAGTTCGAGCTACTCAGAAATTGCAACTTGTTCATAGTGATGTCTATGGTCCTATGCAGACACCCTGTTTTGGAAATTATCTTTACTTCGTGAATTTCATTGATGATTATTCCAAGCAGGTATATCCATTGAAAGCAAAGTCTGAAGTTTTTATGTGCTTCAAATAGTTTTTAGTTTTGGCTGAAAATATGTTAACATGTAAAATGGGCAACCTCCATTCTAATTAAGGGGGGGAATATATGTCTTCTGACTTTAATGCATTTTTGGTTGAACGTGGGATAAAACATCAGTGTACAATGCCGTATACACCTCAACAAAATGGAGTTGCTGAATAGAAGAACAGGTCACTCATGGAGATGCCAAGGTGTATGGTCAAGTGTCAAGCTTTATCACATAGTTTCTCGCTTGAGATTGTCATGTGTGTAGCATATGTACTTAACAGGTGTCCCACTAAAGCATTGTAGTCTATCACTCCATATGAGGCTTGGCATGGTTGCAAGACAGCTGTTGCTCATCTGCGTGTTTTTGAAAGTAAAGGCTATCATCTCTATCATACACAAACTAAATGCATTTTGGTTAGCCGTGATGTTGTTTTTGTGGAAGATGCTATTCAGCCTTTAGTTTCATGTACGAAGGAGACATCTATTAGCTCCAAAGACATGTATGATACTTTGTTGTCTCTCTTTTTTACAGGTGGATAGTCTATTGCCCTTCCAAAGGAAGCAACTTCTCAGCCTTTGCAAGGTTCATGTGATGATGCAGATCATACCATTTCTGATGCAGATTTACATGATGCACTTGTTGATGAGAGAGTTGATATTGAGGAGGCAAAAACTATGCCAAAATGGTTGGCGCAAACTTTGCATGATAGCAAATTAGAAGCATCTCTATCATACCATACTCATTCAAGCTCTCATAGTGCCTCTTTTGCATTAGATTGCTATGCTATGGCTACCTCTAGTCTCTATGATGAGACTGAGCTTGTTTCGTTTGATGAAGCACAAAATTTTGAACATTGGATGGCTGCAATGCAATCTGAATATGATGCTATCATGAAAAATGGTACCTGGTCTTTATGTGAATTGCCTCTTGGAAAGAAGGCCATTGGCACTAAGTGGGTATACAAGCTGAAGCATAAACTTGATGGAACAATTGATAGGTATAAGGCTAGGCTTGTTGCAAAGGGTTGTGCAAGAAAGAGGCTGATGAGACCTTTGCACCTACATGCCGAATGACTACTGTTCGTAGCATATGTGCACTTGCAGCTCATCATGGTTGGAATGTACATCAGTTGGACATTAAAACAATATTTCTAAATGGTGACTTGCATGAAGAAGTGTATGTTTTTCAACCCCATGGCTTTGTGTAGAAAGGGCATGAAAACCAGGTGTGCATGTTAAAGAAGGCATTATATGGTTTAAAGCAAGCACCACGTGCTTGGTACGAAAAGATACATGCCTATCTGATTGCAGATGATTTTGAGAACACTCCAACTGAGAGCACCTTATATGTTAAGTGTGCTAATGTTGTGCTTCTGATCATTGTTGTGTATGTTGATGACATGCTGCTCACTGGTCCTCATGACAAGCATATTGCTAATTTTAAGGCTGATTTGCATGACTCATTTGAGATGTCTGATTTGGGGCATTTGCATCATTATTTGGGCATTCGGGTTATGCAAATTGATGGTGGAATTGCTTTGTGTCAAACAAAATATATCGACACATTATTGCAACATTTTGGCCTTGAAGACTGTTAACCTATTGTCACTCCTATGGAGATAGGTTTACGATTGAGTCTTCATGATGTTGGAGATGCATTTGATGATGTTCTTTATCAGTAAGTTGTTGGATGCTTGATTTACTTATGCATTATTCAGTATGCTATCTCAGAGATGAGCAGGTTTATGCATTGCCCATGTGTCAAGCATTGGCAGGCCGTTAAGCACATATTTTGCTACTTGAGTGGTACCCGGCTACTTGGGTTGCTTTATCTCACGGGGGATCACTACCGCTAGATTTGCATGCTTTTCTGATAGTGATTGGGCTGGTTGCTATGACACTCGTGTGTCCACTAGTGGCTTTTGCTTCATGCTTGGTAGCTCATATATATCTTGGTTGAGCAAGAATCAGCCTACTGTGGCCACTTCCAATTGTGAGGCTAAGTATAGGGCAACTTTCACAATGTTTTTTGAGTGTATGTGGCTCAGACACCTTATGGTTAATTTGGGTGGTGGTGAGTCTTCTACCACCACCATCTTCACTGACAATCAGAGTGCATTCGCAATTGCAAGAAACCCTATGTATCATGGTCGCACTAAGCAGATTGAAGTGCATTATCATTATGTCAGGGAGAGGTTCTCTGCTGGAGAGATCAACTTGACATATGTGCCCGTGTGGGAGAACATTGCAGACCTTTTCATGAAGGCTCTGCCTGGGGAGAAGTTTGAAGCTTTCCTCAAAGCTTTGGGCTTACTTCCTTTTGTGGAGTGATTCCACACAGCTTGGCAATTCCTTATACATGAGTGCTAGCTCCTTGTTCACTGAATCACTCCCAATGGGGATTTGTTGATGTATTAAGGTAGTGATGTGTGAACACACTAGGATCATCGGGACGCTTTTTTCCCTCTTTAGGAGGTTTCTTCCCCTCACTTGTATATATGTCTACAGCCCTAACGGGTTACTTATCTTTGTACATTCTAGTGGTAATACATTGAGTATTGTGTATTATGCTCCAAGCTTCTCCTTCCTCCTTGTGATGTTCGCATGCTTCTGTAGACATCTAAATTGAACAACATGGGCATTGATGTATAAATGTTAGGTTTTAAATAATTGTGTTGTAATAGAGTAGTTATCACTTGGAAAACCTCTTAAACAAGTAGATTGAAGCTTTTTTGAGACAATTTTTTAGATTTTTTTAATATCTTTTAATGTTCCTTAAAAAAAAGGAAGGTATATGATAAAAAACAAAAAAGCTTGTAGAATGAGTGTGTGCGTGAGTGATTTGTAACCCCACAAAAACAAAATAAAAGATGGATGGAAAAAAATAAAATGAATTGGTTCGTGTTTGAAGGGTTGTGCATGTTGTAATAAATCAAAGGAGAACATTGCTACTTCCATGACTTGAAAATAAAGGAAAACTTATTAGAGACAAATTGTGAACGTAGTCATAGGGGGACTACTTAGTGCATTACATGGGTATCAGATAATAGTTTCTGATGCATGGCCTTGTAGGATGGCCCTTTGAATGCAAATTTAGATGCATTTATCAAAAAATATGTGAAGGATGTGGGTGTTGAGAAATGTGCCCATGGGCTATCCAAAAATGAGGATGCCTAATCTATGAGCATGGGTATTTTTCTCCTTTTTATCTCTCTCTCTCTATCTCTCTCTCTCTCTATATATATATATATATAGTGGACTTGGTAATACAAAAGCTAGGAAAATTTTAACTTGATGATGCATGGCTCCCCCCTCCTTGTCCATTGTAGTACGTTGGAAGGGAGAGATTGTTGGCAGTGGTTAGGGAGGTCAAGGACTTACAAGACAAGGGAGCCAACGTGAAGGGCCAAGCAGGCCAGGCAGTCAAAGAAGATCTGGCAAGTAGGCCATCATTTTTCATGAAGCTGAAGCACATCAAAGAGGTGGACACACAGGAAGAAGGAGCAAGTAGGGAGCTCCAGGAAGTGTATGTCAAATTGTTAGAAGAAATCCCTACAAAAATAGTGATTTTCATCACTAAAAGCCATTGTAAATACCATTTCATATTTTTGTAGCTCCATTTTGTGCAAGCCAAGGAGTCGTTGAGCTTGATGAGCTTTAGAAGTACCTACCTATCAATTTTCACATTTTTTAGACTCCGTTTGAGCCTCCAAATAGGCCTTAGAACCTAATTTTTAACTAGGTCGGACACTAGGTCTGGATAGGGCCAAAGCTAGTCAAAAACTATAAAAAGAGCTAGAGAGCTCATTTTTGAGGTTAGCTTGTTGTAGAATTGAACTTGTAAGAGCACTTTTGAGTAATCTAAAAGAACTCCATTGTCTCTCTCTTTGTTCTTGCCTTGTGTGCGCGTGTGTGTGTATATGTGTGCATGTTTGTGTGCTTCTCACTCACACTTGTGCCATCACTTGTTCGAGGTCTTCATACCATCCTCACATCTTCCCGGATTGACATTAAAGGAGGTGCTACTCATCACTGAGCTACACCAAATTTTGGCGCTGTTGCTGGGGATCGAGCTTTGAGGACGAGCGTGTGATGGTAAGACGTAGAGTTGTGACGTTGGCGTTGTAGGTAATTTCTTTACTTTTTACTACTTTTCTCTTCCTTACTTCACCATCATCATCACCATCATCATCCTCACCATCTCCCACCTCCATCTCCATCATCGCAAAAATTTCAGTTTTTTTATCATATCTCCTTCCTCCTTCCATTTCCCTCATTTCACTTGTGAGAGAGAGCAAGAGAGCGAATTGTTGTGTGCTATTTTTGCATGTTTCTTGAGTTTTCTTGCAGGTATTGGCTGTTCCATCATCTCCAGCACGTTGCGCAGGTACGGAAAAGCTCGGTCCTGTCTGTGTGTCACAGACCTCTGTCGATCGCGATTGACAGAAAAATCACTCCTTTGGTAAAACTAAGTGCACCACAGTAGACTAGAGACCTTGCACATCACAAATCCACAAAAATTTCAAAAAAAATTTGCATTTTTTCTGTCCATCGCGATTGATGGCATCAATCACGATTGATAGTGTCCATCGCGACGGACAGACTATCCATCGCGATTGACACACCCTGATGGACACGTGTCCGTCGCGACAGACACGTGTCCATCGCGACCGACAAAAAAATTGCGATTGACACCCCATTTCGATGAGATTCTTGACCATCGCAACGTATAGAGGCCCGATCAACACATAAACACGAAAAAATCCGAAAAAACTCCATCAATTGCGATTGACACCTCACGACGGATTGCCAGTCCATCGCGACCGACACCCCCTGTCCATCGTGATTGACACCCATCAATCGCGATCGACACGTGTCCATCACGACTGTTAGGCCATGACGGACAGCTCTGTCCATCACGATTGACAGCCATATTCGGCCAATTTTCTAGGGTTTTTTTAATTTGAGGATTTTGGCTAATTTTGGGCATAAATATTGGGCTATGGGGCATATAAGGAGGCTATAAGCAAATAATTTGAGGAAACCCTATTGGCCTGTTAGCATGTTTGAACCCTGTTTTAACCCCAGAACCCTGAACAATCATAACTTTCTCATACGAAATCCATTTGCTGTGATTTTTGAAGTGACCATACCCAGGGGGAAGAAAAACTAAGGGATCTTTAGGATTGTTTTCCATAAAGCCAAAAGAACAGTTTGATCTCTGAATTGCATGAATGAACATGGTTTAATGTGTCAATTGAATTTAAGTCTTGAGCTAACTTTGGGACTTTTTTAGGTCCTTTGAGAGCATCGAAGGGTACTCGGAGCAAGAGTAAGTGCAAGCTTGGGAACACGCTTCCTAGGCACACAAGGGCAACCAAGGAAAGAAACTCAAGGTTGGAAATTCTAAACACCCTCTGTCAATCTCTAGCTTAGGCTAAGTACGGATAGAGGTTGTGATCAATTAGGGATACGTTAAGCACGATCAAATTCAAGAACTCTAATCACTCAAGTGCAAGTACCAAGAGATTACATTTACGAAACAACCTAGGGGAAAGACTTTAAACCAAGCGACCAAACTCAAGTACGATAAAACTTAAGTGTTCGTTGCGACAAAGATTGATTGGACAAGAAGTGACATCCTAAGAAAATTAAAAAGAACAAGTGATTAATACAAAAGAACTCAGCAACGAGGTTGTACTTGGGAAATTTAGGAGTATTCAATTGGCCATATGAACCTTAGATCAGGACGACACCTAGGAAGAGATAGGCAGAGTCTTAGGTCTTCAGAGGCTAGTGTCAATCATACTGCTAGGTCTTGGGCCCAGTAGTTGAGCCATTTTTCACACTACCCTAGCTCTGAGACTAGTGAATCAGAGATGTCTCAAGGTATGGAGAGACCCACAGGAAGTTCACGTGTGCCATATTTACATACGGTAGAAGGCCCCTACAAGATGCAGCTGGAATACCTTAGGACCAACCGATTAGGTGCTAGCATCTATGAGGACGGCCTAGGAAGATCTGTGGTCCAGATCAAAAACCCAGATCAACCCATTGGACTAGAACGTCCAGCAGTCAAGTTTGAAAATGGAGCATACCTAGATAAAGAAGGAACCATATATGTAGTCACCAGTCACCCAGACATGACAGATGAATTCGGTAACGTGATCCTAGAAGTGGATATAGGTGACCTAGAGCAAGGAAACATGGGTGGAGAGCCTAAAACCCCTCGAGGCAAATCGGTTCTCACTAGAATTCTCACACCAGAATGGATTCCCCAGGACAATAAGAGCATAGATTTACTCTTGAATCGAGAGACCGATGAAGCCTTTAGGAGGTATAAGCCTGATCAGCCAAATGAGCTAGGAACAATCATAATCTATGAGTTCAAAGATCCTGATAGCCCAGGCAGAGTGACCTATTTAGACAACGCCTCACAGAGGATCTTTGTGGTTACAAAACATGGTAGGCATGCCTACACATGGAAGGGAGAATTTATTTTCCCCCAACCAAGATCTAATGTTTCTTATGGCCACCCAGGAGCTGGAACATCCCAAGCTCATGGAGCTCAAAGGGACAGAAGTAGAGATAGGCCAGAAGTGAGTTTCGCCAACTCGTTGGGAAGAGAAAGAATGAGAACGGAAACGGATAGAGTGGAAACTGAGAGACTTAGAGCCCCAAGGAACCTAAGAAATGCTGATGATTTTCCTTTGCCAAGACCTCGGGAACACACTAGAACCTTGAGGCCAACTCAACTGGTTAAGTCCATGAAGAATTACTTCGATGGCACTGGAGATCCATACGATCACGTGGCCAAATTTAGACAAGTCTTGAGAGCTGAACAAGTCAAGGACCTATTCACGCAGTACAATGCCTTTGGTCTAACCCTTAGGAACACAACCCTTACATGGTTTCAACCTCTAAATGAGAG
Source organism: Ceratopteris richardii (assembly GCA_020310875.1). Taxonomy (NCBI): domain Eukaryota; kingdom Viridiplantae; phylum Streptophyta; class Polypodiopsida; order Polypodiales; family Pteridaceae; genus Ceratopteris; species Ceratopteris richardii. The sequence goes on from CM035416.1 coordinate 99,977,383, forward strand.
ACACTTCAGGAACATAGACCAACTTTTAGAGGCTTTCATCACTGAATTCTCTAAGAGTGGGATAAGGCATAATACTTCCTCATTGATATATAGCTTCAAGCAGACCCCTCAAGAGATGGTTAGACTTGCAGGAAGAAGGTTTAGGCAATACCTAGAGAGATGCCCTGTTCTAGAGTTAACCACACCAGCCAAACAAGTGGCTCTCTTCTTAGACAGACTGCTAAGTACAAAATTGAGATCATATGTGTACTTGAAAGACCCTAGGACCATAGAAGAGTGTGTACGCATGTGCATCGACATTGAGGATAACCTAGGGGAGGAACTAGAGCTTTCAAAAATCTACAAAGATTCAGATAGTTCTACTAGCCTCTCGTCCACGCAATCTACATCTATTGAGGAACGCTAAGAAGGTAGCTCAAAAACTTGGTGTATCTAGCAAACAAATTCCAATATTTGCCCTGGTAAAGAGGTGCTATACTTGCGGTGGTGACCATATGGCGAACGTATGTCCCATCATGGCTCAACCCCAAGTGAATCCCAGTAGCCAATACTGCACCATAGAACGGAGATACACTAATCACACAGCATAAGATTACCCATACAACAAGAAAACGGTTAGGAAAATCTACCCTCAACCCTATCCTCAATAGGGCAGGTACCAAAACCAGTATCCACCACAGCAGTACGGTAGGCCCCAACAACCCTATCAGCCACCCTATCAGGGGTAGTAGAGACCTCAATCAATTCTAGTACAGCAACCCCCTGCTCTAGCCAATGTGATTCCTGTAAAGTATGCAGCGGCTGAAGAAAATTTGAATAGAGCTATAGTACCAGTGACTCCATTACTTTCTGAAAGTGACCCCAGTGACCATAGCTTTGATTCTACACATATTGATAGCCCCCAGGCTTACTACATGCAGTCACCTGAGCATAACGAGTCATATTACTCTGAAGAACCGAGTGAACCTAGTTGGGAGCTAGATTATGCAAATGTCATGTACGCAAACCCCAACTCTAGACCTCAATCTAGGCAGGTACGACCCCCATTCCCTAGAGGACCATGCTTCAGATGTCAGGGAGATCACCTCATTCATGATTGCCCTATGCCTCCACCTACACAACCCCAGTCAGTAACGATCCATGGCTTTTGCCAAGATTATCTAAGAAAAGACAGAAGGCGTACTTTGATGCCCACGTTAAGGATAAAGGCTTGAAGGCAGGAGATCTAGTACTAGTCTACACATTGACGCAACATGCACGGAAACTAGAAAAGAGAGGTTATGGACCTATGATCATAAATAGGATCTCAACAAGTGGATCAGTTCAGCTAGCTACACTAGAAGGTGATGTTCTCCCGAATTACATTAGCAGATGCAGAGTCAAGTTATATCAGGAACCCCTTACGGAGGAAATGTCAAATCGACTCAACACTGCAAAGAAACGTAAAGAAGAGGAAAAATGAATTCGAGAAGAGGCACAGGCAGAAGCATTGGAACGCATCCGAAGGATGAAGTTGAGGACAGATGCCTATGTAGCTCAAGGATATCATATGGCTATGTGTGAAGATTCAGGTATTAGCTCTCATAGAATAATTGACCGACGTCCTTTTGTAACCTTAGAGATAGGACAAGGAAAGAGTGCAAGGACTGTAAGAGCATTGATTGACTCAGGTGCAGCCACTAGCGCTGTTAAATTTTCTTACTATCAAAAGTTGAAATTAAATGTCAGTCCTATAGAAGCATATCTCATAGGATTGGGAGGCGTGGAAACCCCTTGCATGGGCGAGGTGGAACTTCCCCTCTACATTCAAGATGTTTTAATGACAGTTAAAGTACTAGTATGTCAAGACGAGGACCTCATTGAGTCTCTTGTCTTGGGTCAAGACTGGATCTATGATCATGCAATCAACCTAAACCTAAGAAGTGGACTTCTTCAGGTCTGGGTAGATAAGAACCGCATTACACTTGAGTTAGAAAATGAGGCACTCAAGGAACTAGGAAAGGCACCAACTCCTGGTCCTTCCAGGAGTACACATGAAGATGACCATGCTATACTTGTCCAAAACTATGTGATGTAGAGGGATGATTATCTCAACAAAGAGGTCAAGGATACGATGGAACTCCCTTCTTTTCCAAAGGCCATCGGGATGCAGCAACCAAAGGTAGAAGAAGCAGACTACCTATGCTCGAAGCCAAAAGAAAGGACAAAGCAAGGTGTCTCAGCCACCAAAACAAGTTTGGGTGCGGAAAGGCAAGCATCCTGTTGTGGTCCAGTCACAACCACGGGCTAAACTTCATATTAGTGGGCAACGACAGGACACTAATAAGAAGTCCTTCAAAAATTCTTCTACAAAAGTGAAGTCTATCTGGGTACCCAAGAAGTCGATAAAGGCTGACTCACAATCAAGACAAATTTGGGTGCCTAAGGCTTGCTTGCGGGCTCAAATAGCTACACATAGATCATTCCACGTACAACGTGGTTCACTCACTCGAACAGCTGATACCCCCTCGTATTCAACATGCACGAACACACATTGGCCTATGAGCACGAGCAGAATCACTTGTAAATGGGTCCCTAAAAAGCCTCATTTCCAAGAAGACACTCTTATAAAGCCTTCCAGAGTCTCTACAAAATCAAGACCAAAAGCCATCCACTGTGTTTGGCAACCTAAAACTTGTAATAAACCCCCCGACCCCCATTTGTAATTTCACACTCACCTACTAACTGCATCTTTCCATTTAGCTCTTAGGACTATCCATTCACTAACTACACACACGACCACCGAGCACTTATTGACCTACTAACCTCTCACTAAACTCATGTTAATGTTGTAATGGGGACACATGAACACTTGGTGTCCATTTGCAATGTTAACATTCATTTGTATATTCTCACAGAACTGGTGACCAGTTCCTTCAATATGGCCGAGGCAGGAACTAGCTCCCAGGCGGGCACCAGCCCTCAGATTGTGGATATTGAAAGTCTCCCTATTGAAGAGGATTTGAAGGAAAGACCACTGGCATTGAGAGCATTACATGCCATACCTGTTCAAAATCCTCCCCAGGGGCACACATCACCAGTCTGCAAAAACTCGCATTGGTTCAGTGATGTGGCAGGACCTCTTGGAGAAAGCACTTACTTGTGGGAGACAGAAATAGAGTTCAACGGACGCTAGGGCAGGTATCACTTCTTTACGAGAGAGTTTGAAAGGCTTCGAAACAATGAAGGGTTGAAACCAATATGGAAGAAGGCTGGCCTATATGATTACTTCAAAGCGCAGTTACCCAAGCCAGTCTTTCTACGATGTTCGTACCTGATTAGCACATGACACCAACCATTGCTATTCACCTCCGAATGTGCATGCAACATTTCGCGTTCCCTGCTCAAGAGAGATTCACAATGCCACCCAAGAAGATATGGTTCAGTTTATACTTAGCAGACGCCTTCAGTTTGACAATCAACATGCCTCATTGGATTATTGACCAAATACACTTGGCGCATCAACGGTGGTATAAGAAGCAAAAGTCAGTACTTTATGGATGTTGTGCTCTCACAAGGATTGTTTATCGATGCTTGACATATGATGTGCCAGTTTAGAGGGCACTTGTTTGGACCAGGGTGCAAGAATTTCAACGAAGACTATCAGTCGCAGGGCCTCCATCCAAGAAAATGAGGGGAGCAGTTCAGATGCCTTGTGGACAGGCCCGAGGTGCTACACTGACACTGGACACAACTCCACGACTTCCCAGGCACGTGCAGCCCTTTACTATCAGACTACCAAGAAACAATGCAGATGGGCCATATCTGGTGTTTCCACCCATACCCACCGACTTAGAGTTCCCTCATGGATTTACACTAGAAGATCTAACTGATGAGGAGGTAGCCAGAATAATTAATGCTACTAATTTGGAAGTTGAGGCAGAGCAAGCAAGCGGACAACAAACTGTCACGAGCCAACCCCATCCAAGTCAACCAGACGTAGCCAAAGTAGATGAAAATGAAGAGGAGACTACAGAAGAGGAGCAAGAAGATGAACAAGAAGGACTATCCAATGAAGAAGAGCATGAATATGAGCAAGAAGCTATATCAAAACTTGAAGGTGCCCCTGCTTATACGAAGCAATTGAAAAGATTGTATGATACCATCAACCGAGTTCAAGAACAACACAAACTATCCTTGGTAGTAGGAAAGGCCTTGATGAACCAAATCTTGGAAGACAAAGGTATGGACGAGCAATACAGGGCAACCCTTGACATGATTGCTGATGCATTGGGGGTACTTGAGATAGTGCATACCGCCCTCACACATTCACGAAGATCGGAGCGAAGATACGGCAGACATCCCCCTCGACCAGGGAAACAAATGAATGTGTTGGTATCAGAACCACAAGGCACCACATCCACAACCACGGGCACAACTCATACCATTCATGACACTGAGGAAGCCCATACCTCAAGTGCACCCCCGTCACCCCCTTTGCCACCTCCCCCTCCAACTCCCCCACCTTCACCTCCTACCACCACTGTCACCATCACTGTCACAACCTTAGATTCCACTTCCCATACCGAAGCACAGACTGTGAGTTTTCAACCCTCACAATCCACACAACCCGACACCACCAATATTGCAAAGGCTACCAATGACACTGTAATTCTAATTGTAGCCACTGAAAACCCCATTCCCCCTATCACAATTCCTGGTGGTTCTTATTCACAACTGCACACACCACTTTACACCATCACCACACCGACAATTCCCATGTTTGCAATCACTCCCACCACCGCATCCACACATGACTTCATGGACATATCACCCACTTCCGCACCTCTCCCTCCCCCCATATTCCCACAATCTCCCATTCCCCCACCACCTACTTCACCCTTCTCAAGCACAGCATACACACCCCCTTTCCCTTTTCCCTACCCTCCTACATTCAACACCTTCCCAGCATCCACTCCTATCAATAATGTATTTAATACTTTATACCAATGTATGTCTCAATTACAATAGCATTACCACCATCTAAATGATCAGCATACAAATCTGTTCCGAACCCACAAAACATTACAAGAGAGATTCATTAACTTGGAGAGGAAAAAGAGGCTACTACTACAGTAGTATGACACTTTACAGGCACAACATGATCAATTAGTAGCCAATCCACCCCAGCCATATACCAAAGAAAAACAACATCTCGACGAAATGTTACACGCCCAGATAACCGACAACCTCAAACTTCGAAGGAACCTCGCATTACTCCGAAAACACATGGCTACAACATTAGAAGAGAATAAAAGACTACAGAAACAGAATGAAGAAAACCCGGAAGCAGCAATGGAGGGAACACTGCAGGAAATCGACCCAGAGAACTTCAAGGCCATCCCATCAGAAAATATGCAAATCGTGTTGGAGACACATGCCGATCTCTTGGAAGCACACGTGGCCTTAGAAAAAGAACGGGATGACCTACTAAAGCAACTAGTAGCTCAGCAAGAGCCACCAAAAGAAGTCACAGCAGTAGTAGACACATCTAAAGAAGTCGCAGCACTCAGAGCACAACTGGAAGAACTACAAAATAAAGTTCTTCAATATGAGCGTCAACCCTCTCCTCTCGTGGAGCCGACACCGAAGGATTTAGTTCCAATTGAAGTTGAGGAGACTTTTGAAGATCCATACGCACCCATGCCGACACTAGGGGGTAAGCAAACAGAGGAAGGAATGGACACAATTGAGATCGAAGCTCTTGAATGGATGCAAAAGTTGGAGAAGGTTGGTGCAACCCATGATGAGAGAGTGGCAGTATAGATACAATCTATGTCTCGATTGGAGGAAGTCGTCATCAAATCCGATTACTTCAAAAACCTCTCCCATCATCGGTGGATTGGCACGTCCGATGATTTGTATGTTCCATTCTGCGTACTAATGGCAGATTATAATGCTGAAATAAAGCAGTGCACAACAAAAGAACCAACTTCGGCAACACAATTCGCACCAGATGACATTCTTGCAAGCATCACGCATGGGAATATATTTCAACCTACCTGGAGGATATGTCTGCTTGAAACATACCCTGAGATGGTACGCACTTGGAATAACATGCATTTATACATCAAGTATAACCCATGCTACTGCCCTGTCTTTCGACCAAGGTCTTGGCCAGATTACACCAAAACAATTTTGACAGTTAAAGGATGTGAAAAGTGGCTAAATTATGTGTACTTAGCACCCCCTCGTGGCCAACCCACAGTCGGCTACATGATTTCAACCATCCGACACTGGGCAGTTAGATTCAAAAATGTACCAGATATCATGGCACAGATGTGCCTCAAAATATTTGAGTTAATGCTAATCACATTCAGAACCTTTAGAAATGTCAAAGAACCCCACCTTTCGGCTCTCGGATTCAATGAAGGCAATCAGGATCTTGCTTACGATATGAGCACAACACCGCCCATCAACGTTGTCTATGCATGGCATGCTCGTATCAAGTATCTACCAGCCTACTTCAAGCAAACATTTGAGGAAATGTTTATCACAGGCTTTTGGGAATATCATTCCGAGATATTCATACCCAAACCATCTCACCTATTACAGCTATTTGCGGTTGAACAAGCTCTACACTCAAAACAGCTACGTATGCCACATCCGGTGGTACCCGGGCCAGTAGACTGGGATGCCCTACTCACTGATTTGGCCAAAGGGTTGAGAATAGCAGAACATCATTTAGCCACAAACGTTGTGGAGTACTACATCCAACGGTCCACTCAACAAGGGTCTGTCAGAGACGACAGACGCGAGAGAGGGGGGAGTGTTGGCAGTGGTCAGGGCGGTCAAGGACTTACAAAACAAGGGAGCCAACGTGAAGGGCCAAGCAGGCAAGGCAGTGAAAGAAGATATGGCAAGTAGGACATCATTTTTCATGAAGCTAAAGCACATCAAAGAGGTGGACACACATGAAGAAGGAGCAAGTAGGGAGCTCCAGGAAGTGTATGTCAAATTGTTAGAAGAAATCCCTACAAAAATAGTGATTTTCATCACTAAAATCCATTGTAAATACCATTTTGTAGCTCCATTTTGTGCAAGCCAAGGAGTCCTTGAGCTTGAGGAGCTTTAGAAGTACCTACCTATCAATTTTCACATTTTTTAGACTCCATTCGAGCCCCCAAATAGGCCCTAGAACCTAATTTTTAACTAGGTCGGACACTAGGTCTGGACAGGGCCAAAGCTAGTCAAAAACTATAAAAAGAGCTAGAGAGCTCATTTTTGAGGTTAGCTTATTGTAGAATTGAACTTGTAAGAGCACTTTTGAGTAATCTAAAAGAACTCCATTGTCTCTCTCTTTGTTCTTGCCTTGTGTGCGCGTGTGTGTGTATGTGTGTGCATGTTTGTGTGATTCTCACTCACACACTTGTGCCATCACTTGTTCGAGGTCTTCATACCATCCTCGCATCTTCCCGGATTGACATTAAAGGAGGTCCTACTCATCACTGAGCTACAGAGATCATGAGAATTAAAGTTCTAACAATCTTGTAATAAATCCACACAATTGGAATGTATGTCTCTGAGATTTACACCACGTGATATTCAATGATAATAACCACAAAGTGTGCCGACATAGAAGGTTTTGAGAGTTAGACACAAAAAAGTCAGCATCCAACTCCTATATCAATCAACTCCAAGTTCTGGATGGCCGGTGTTAGTTTTGAATACAAAAAGAAAAGAACTTTATGTACATACATACAAGTGTATGCATGCTCTCTTAAAACCATATACATGGATTACAAGAGCATGAGGTGCATGTTTATTAAGAGAATATGAAAAGTAATGATTTTAATTGTTGTGAACACTCTTTGATATCTATGAAGGGTTCACTTTGGGATTAGGACGGGGAATCATAGATTTCTTCGGAACCATAGTATGCATTATTTTCTTCTTGGATTGCAATTGGGACATTTTAGGTACCCATTCTTGAATCATTCTAGGCTTCTGTTGTTGTGGTTTTTTTTTATGGGATCTCTAATCCCTTTTTTGTTTTTGTGACCCTATGTTTTAGGGCTTGATTTGGACTGGTGTAAATTTAGCCATAAGAATAGATTTTGGAACCCATACTTGAGTATATTGATTCTTTGTAGAACCAATGATCTTAAGTATCCAAATCTATTTGACAATCAGATGTTGCTCTTTATGTGGGGACTTTCTATTGTGAAGTGACTTTTGAGGTGAGACTCTTTTCTTCTTGCAAATGCAAGGAGAATCCTCAAATGGTGTTACAAGTTCCTTGGGCACCAACATGTGTGATTTTGATTGTTTTGCAATCACAAGAGACTTGGATTTCTGGTATTTTTTAGCCACTTGAGATGCTTCTAAACTTATTTCACATGCATGTCTCTGATGTCGTTGTCACATTCACCAAAGTAATGGTGTTGAGTAGGATCTTGAGGGCCACAATGACAACATTGAAATCGACAATGTGATCTACATCTCACATGATTCATCGGACTCTGAAATATCTCATGTATTCTCTGCCATAATGCACTACTCGTCTCCTCATACATAATAAACTCATATATAGAATCCACAATTATAATTAGATAGTGGATTTTACCAATGCATCCATATCCATCCACACATGGTTGGGCATGTCACAAGGCTTTTTTGCATCTCTATGCACATACATGTGTAACCATATACGAACCAATGTATGCCACATCTAATATTTATACCTAAAAAATTAGTGCCATCAAATTGAGAACACCCCATGTTGGTAATCCAAGAGCCTTGAAATATGACAATAGATTAGAAGTAAACCATAAGTGAATACTCTATTATCAATAGTATCACAACTACATATCCATATGCATAATTCACATCACACATGTCTCGGTGGAGAAGAAACCATGTGAACCAATTGTCACATAACCATGCATCTAGCATAAACCTAAAACCATGAGCATAAACCTACTCATAAATCTCCAAAATGACGATAAGAAATGTGAAGAATCCTAGGAAAAATCTGACAAGGTAATTCTTGTAATATGCACAATGAAGACAAGATAACCAATAGCAATGAAGGAATAACCTATCACTACCTATCACTAATCCAAGCTTAGAAAATGGAAAATACACATGCCAAACACTTGATGGAAATATTTGTCAATACCATGGAGATACAACTCCCACTCAAGAATAAATCTTGCAAGGTAATCCCATGTATCACAAACTTAACATGTGAACAACTGGAAGTGAATGGAGAAAAGAAAAAATCCAAAGCTATCATACAAGCATAAAGGATCTACTAGACCACCTATGTAGCATCAAGACTCACAAAGTTGCTACAACATCTCCTTTGTAAAACGGACTCTAAAACCAAATAACCATGTGGGGATCACCAACCACATATGGAAAGAATCACACTAGAAAATAGTTAATCCAATCACTAGTCATATGCTAATATAATTGCCAATCAAGATGACAAACAAGTGTGCAACTCGGGCTCCAATTTGGATCTTGTACCTACAAAGAAAACAAGAAAATTCAAGTACCAACCAAAAATCCAATCATCTCTCACATAACTATGTGCAATCGGAAAATTAAATTGTATCTATGTGGCATAAGCAATATATGATAACAATACCACAATACATGCACTGACAAAACCACAATACATGCACTGACAAAACCACAATCTCAAATCAAAGATAAAATGGAATAACCTAAAATCAACACCACAATGCAATTATACATGTGAAAGCATGACATATCTTTCTTTACTCTCATATAGAAGAGCATCCACATATATTATACACATTCAATGTGCTCAAACTCTAAACCAAGAGCTTGTACACCAACAAATCTCTCTCATGAAAGTTCTAGAGCATAATGGACCTCCAAAAGGAATTAGGGTTCCTTGGAGAAAATATATAACTCTATGTTTTATTATTTTAATGCATGCAGGTCAGAATCTAAAATTTTTCTTTTCAATAAACTTAAAGAACTCTCTTTAGGCTACAAAATGACACTTAGAACACCTCAATCAAAGGTGTGTAGTTCAAGATATAAGCAAAACATGCATCTATTGTTCATCATCATCTTAACCTACATCATTATATCTCTATATTCTGCATTTTCAGAGCCCTAGAGCTTTGAATATCAATGTACCTTCTTCTACAAAATTGTGGATGCTTTCTAAAGATATGCATAGTGATTCAAATCACTTCAATTTGATAGGGGGAACTTAATTTATTCTTAAAATTTTGACTTATTATAAAAATGATTGTAGATCCAACTTCTATATCACTCAACATTTTTTGAATTTTTAACATAGTAGAAATCTAAACAAAATTATGTGCCCTTTTGTGAATTGTGGATCCTCTCATAGGCTATGTAAGCTATGCACAAGACTTTAAATCACTTCAATCCAAGCTTTCTAAGTTGAGTTATGGCCTATGATACCCATATGAATAAAAATTTCACCATATGTTTAGGGAAGTGCCCTAATTAAACAATTATGCATGCTCTTCTATTTCAAATATTCTTAGCATTGAATTGCACTTGGAAGATAGCCATGGAAAAGGCTCATGATTGTATGAATGACTCCACTTAGATTTCTCTATGCACATGAGATTGCTTTTTTTTATCTACATGCTTTAAAAGCAATAATTTCTTATAGATGCACTCTAAGGCTTCTTGGTGAGCTTCAAATCTAATCCACTATTTTTCTTGCCATCTATTTGTAGCCACTTATAATTGTCTTAAGATGTTTTCAATGAGGATTGTTTGGTAGAGATTGACTCTATAGTCATTGATCTAGTGTGAAAAAATATCCCTTTCAAGTGTGGCTAATTGAATGGAACCACTAGGTGATACACAATTTATCATGTAGGGTTCATTACCTCATTTTTGTAGTTTTTTACCATGTTGTTTCAATTTGTAGGATTTTACAAGATCACCTTCTTATAGCTTTTTATCTTTTATATCTGTATCAAAGCATGATTTTTTCCTCTTTCTATGAGCATAGATTCCCGTTGTAGCCTAAATTCATGCCTCTTGAAGGACATCAAGTTTATCTACCAAAGCAATTAACTTGTAACTATGCCATTCATAATCACAAGTGATAAATTGACTAGCATGGGCAGTGATTATCTCAATAGGGAGGCCAAATCTCTAAAAGATTTGCTGAAAAAAAAAAAATTTGAAGTTCTTTGAGCATCCACTTTTGTTTTGGTCCATGCCTTTATCCACTTAGTGAAATAATCCATCGCAAGTATAATGTGCTACGTGCGAGATCCTTTGGTAGGCAAGCTAATAGGACCAATAAAATCTATTCCCCATTTTGCAAATGTTTGTCATATTGTCATTGGTCGTAAATGCTTTTGATCTCTATTAAATTGATATTTTGTTCCTTGGCAAATATCACATCTACTCACAAATGTTTGATCATTCATGCATAAGGCGGGCCACCATATACCAACAATTAAAATCATTTGAACTGTCCGGCTACTAAAAAATGTTTGCATGCAACACCTTAGTGTGTGGCATCCAAAAAGTGCACATAATCATCTTCATCCACACAAACTCATAGGAAGTTATCCTTGCCTCACTTGTAGAGCATGTTGTCAATAATAGCATAATCTCCGATCTCTTCATGTAAGGATTGTGAGGATAAGTGCCAAATTTCAAATAATCTAATGTGTTCTCGCTCTATGTTAGGCATGTAGAAACATAATATAAGGTAGCATGCTCAGTGATGGGAATGACTTGGTAGGTGGAGCAAGCATTGACATAGTCATGTACTATTTTTTTCATATGAGGTTTGGTTACTAGCATTAAATGATCATCCTCTAGAATACAAAAAGAAAAGATCCCATAGGCGTCTCTATGATATAAGCAGCCAACATTGGCATGCAATTTCTCAGCTTTCATTACCTAGTTTTTGGTGAATTCCACATAGGGGTGGACTGGCCCATAAGATAGGATAGGAAATGTTGGCTCAACCCATTTACATATGGTCTCTATATTGAACAAGTAGGTGTCTAGCAGTTCATCATTGATTCCTTCTTGAGGGTCAACACTTTTAATTCTTGACAAGTGATCAACTCTAGCACATGTCATTGTATTTTTTACTACCACCTTGAAATCATATTCCATCAATAAGAGGAACCGTTTTATTAATCTTCTAGTAGCATAATTCTTTTTAACAAAATATAGTAAGGCTTGGTGATCTTCTTTTTAAATTTATGTGCCAATAAATAATCTTCTTCACTAGATGGCATGGATCATTCCAAGGACCTCTCTCTCGATAGTAGTATAATTATATTCTAAGGGAATAAGTTGGAAACTTGCATATGCAATGGGGAAGTTTAGATTGCCCTCATTGGCAGGTTACACTAGGATTCATCCAATCCCATAATTAGAAGCATCCACATGCATATGGAATGGTTGATTCCAATTCAAGGCTTTCATGTTCATTTCTTAAATGAGATGCTTTTTTAGTTCATGGAATGAGTTTCCACACTCATCTATCCACTCAAAGTTTTAGCAAACTATATATCGGTATAGATATGGTTGCATAAATATGTATGAATCTTCTATAATATCCATAGTGTCCCATAATATCTTCAACTTCTTTCACGTTTTGTGGTCATGGAAAATCAGTGATATCTTTTATTTTGTCATCATCTATTGATATGCCATTCTTGGAAACTATGTGACCAAGGATTCTCCCTTGAAGGACCATGAAGATGTATTTCTCATTATTATGGCACACTTTATATAAGGCTCATTTGTCAAATATTCTTCTCAAGTCTGGAACATGTGTTCAAGTTCAAGGTCCGTGGAAGCAAAAGAACAACAGAATCAAAGCTTGGAGAACATCATAGTAATGAATATATTACCAATTTAATGTATAAAAATAAGTGATCCATTAGGGTTATAGGAATGTATACAAGTTGCGAGAAAAACTATGAAGGGAGCACTAGATTGTGCCCTCTAGCTAGACAAGACAAGATTTTGGAATTACACTTTTGATTACAAGATCAACCACGTAGGGAAAATAATACAAGAATAAATAATGGATACAAGAAGTTCCACAACCCAATAATTGATACAAGAAGTCCCACAACTCGGGATTGATATGTATGGATAACTCGACTAGAGATGATACAAAGGATCCCACAACCCGAGACCATAGGTATGAAGCAAGATATCTAGATTACAAGAACTCCCTTTAGGAAAATGAACTAGATACAAGGAATAACTAGAAAGGATCTCGTAGTAGAAGATCATAGCAGGACAAGATTAGATGTCCTGGATACAAGATTACACAAGACTAGAACTCGAACTAGATCTTGGAGAGTACTTACTTGGTGATCACAACTCCTTGAGCTCCCAAGACTGGCATTGGCAAGATTGAGTATATATGTGGCCAACCCCTCCTTATATAGGTTTCCAAGGGTGGTTCATCAATGGTAGTTACGAATTGATGATGTCATCAATGATCTCATCAATTTGAAACAAGACCTATAGGTTTCAAAATTAGGTGAATAGATAGTTGATCGTAGGGTTTTGCATGTTTCAAACGTGGTGGTAGAATTACTTTCTCCAAATTATGAACCAATCATGAAACATAGAAATGATTTAATGTGGTTTTGTTTGTGTCTGTGACATCACCTCCCCCTCAAGCGATGAGTTCCACAAGGAGTGATTATGTGACTATGAGATCTTCTAGAACTTGAATCTTCAGATCTCTTGGTCTTCGTAGAGTTCTTGATATGTGGTACTAGAACACGATGATGATGGATATCCATGATGAAATTGAAAAGGGTTTGTATTATATCTAGGAGCATAATCAACTTCTTGATTCTCATGATGGGATATATTCATCTGTTGAATCTAATGATGATTCCTTTGATATGGGATGGTGATTGTGGAGGTTTCAATTCCAACTTGTTTCTTCTTCTTAGGAAATTTGAATACCATATGATCATGATCTCCACACGCATAATCCATTTGGGGGCCATCTCCCTCCTTCGCTTGCTAAGGGTCTGATCTTTCTTATCCCCAAGGAAGGAGGTAGTTGGATGATATCAGACACTAGCACCCAATCATGCTTCTCAACTCTGCCTATAAGATTCTTGCAAAGGCTTTGAGTTTGAGATTGCAGTTGCTCCTTGATTCTTTGATCCATTCTATTCAAACTTAGTTTGTCAAGGGTCATAACATCCTTGACAACATTTTCACCTTCTAGCAAGCTAGCTCCCTGGCCAGGATGCACGATGATGCTCTTGCTATTCTTTTATTACATTTTGAGAAAGCCTATGATTGGTTTGATTGGGATTTTTGTGAGGACACCATGTTATGTATGGGCTTTGTTGCATGCTGGATCAAGGGTGTTGCTGCCCTCTACTAGTCCACACATAGCCAACTTTTGGTTGTCGAAGAGCGGGGGGAGAGGTTCAGTATTTTGCATTCGGTTTTTCAATGTTGCCCCTTGGCTCACCCTTTTTTTCGTTTCTTTGTTGAGGCCATGAGTGCTTCCTTGACTGCTAAGGACACTAGCCTTCAAGGTATTAGGATCTCCATTAGGGATGAGTATCTGTTAGATACTAAGTTTTCTGATGATATAGCCATTTACTTGTAGGGTCAAGAGGCCAATTTGATATGGTTTGAGCATGCCTTGGATAGATTTTGTGATGATTCAGGAAGCAGGATTAACTAGCACAAATTATATGGTTTTTGGATTGGTTTCAATGATCTACCTATGCTAAATCTTCTCGACTTCTTATATTGTTTGGATTTAGTGTCTAATGAGAAATTTTTTACAGTCTGGATGGGATGGTAGCCCCGCTCAGGCTAAGGTTGCTTGACAAATCCTTACTCTGCCTTTGGAGCACGAGGGTGTGGTGATCATTGACCTTGCCTGCTAGAGTAGAGCTCTATTGGGAAAGTTCATTGTGCATGGGCTTCTTCCAAGCCTTGAGCCTTGGAAGGATTTTCTTCGACAAAGAACAGGACTCTTTGTTCCTACCACTAGTGGGCCATGGAAGCCTGAGATCAGATGGATTTTCTCATTGAAACTCTTCACGATTAGCGCCTCTAAGTCTGGGAGGCTCGATCGTTATCTCTTCTCCTTTGGGACCTGAGGGAGTGGAAGTGACATAATCCCCTTCCTCAATGGAGGGCCATAGCATCCTTTCTGTTTAGTACTCTACTACGCTAGAGTGGAGGATCATCTAGGCAATCCAGGCTATCAGGCCCTCTGAGACTGAGTCTTGGCGACAGGGTAGGTTTAAGGAGGAGTTTCTCCTTTTCTTTTGGTGTCAAATCTAGGGTGCTTAGCAGTCTCATTGGGTGATCCTCTTTTAGTGTTTGATTGCCCATAAGAGCATTGTTATTGGCACATGGGTGAGCTTTGGGGGCCAGCCTCATGACTGCATGGGTTGTGGTTATCATTTGGCATCATAGTGGCATTGTCTTTGGGATTGCCCGCTGGCACAACTGATTTAGCGGAGGATTTTGAGGCTTCTTACTTGGTAGATAGGGGCCCATACCGTTGTCTAGGGTGCTTGGGCGCTCTTTGGCCCAACCCTCAGCTATGAGCATGAGATTGATAGTACGATTATTGATTTAGGAGGGGTGGCTCGACATCACCTAGGACCTACACACCTCTCCCTAAAGCAGTGAGGACAACCCTTATTGGGAGATGATCAGTATCTTACCATATGGCTCATTTGGTGGGCAAGATGCCAGAGCATCTTCGAGCGGTGCACGATTCCTCTAATTGAGATTGTGTGGGACTTATGGCTGGAGTTGGTTCACAACCTATGTGGGCAGCTAGCTCACCTTCAAGGGGATTTTGATGCACTTCCCGATGATGTGAGGCCTTCCTCCAGCTTTGGAAGAATGGCCCTTTCTTTAGCACTCAAGGTGATACTCTCCATTGGAACTACCAATCACCTACCTTGAATTTTTCCCCCTCCCCACATTACCTCCCCGAAGAGATAGTGTTTTAAGGATTTGATTAGTCATCTGGGATGTTTTTGCCCCTTGTTTTTCTTTTTCTCTTCCCTGATTGGGATTGTGGCTTGATGGGTGTTGTTTGTTACTAATGGAAGGACCTCTTGTGGGAAAAACCAATTAGGCAAGTGCATCAACAAAAAAATGGTCGCAATGACCAAATGCTAGCAATGAGACATGGATACACCAAAAGATAGGAGGTTCATACAAAGTTGCATATAAATTTAGGTTGCAACAATCATATGCCCTATCAAGGGGAATCATTCACCAAGTTTCAAGTTCCCAAAGTTAAAGGATGTGTTGAAATATGTGAAACATTGAACACCACATTGTACATGTGGAAGATGTTATATTGGGGAATAAAAATACAGAAAAAATTCTCTAAAATGTATTACATGTTCCTTCAATCATAAAGTATTTGATTCTAGTAGGTCAAATGGTAGATAAAGGATTGTGTGTCACCCTCAATGACAAAGGATGCTTCAATAGAATCCGAAATGAAGGAAACAAATTGGTATGTCAAGGGATAAGAGAAGGAAAGCTTTTTACTCAGACATCTCACCTCAAACAAGCAAGGTAATGTATCTTATGTTTGGAAATAAAAAGATTTTTGCGCTTAATCTTTTGCATAAGACGATAGGGCATGTCAATGTGCCCAAGTTGAAGAATATCTAAGGCGTATGGAGCATCAAATCTATTGGATTTGATGCATATTGATGTATGTGGAACCTCAAAGTAAAGCTTACATAGGTGGATTCAGTTTTTTTTTTACTTTTATTGATGATCATTCATGAAAATTTGGATCTATTACAAAAAAAAGAAAAAGTATATGTGTTTGACATGTTGCAAACGTTTAGATCACAAGTTGAGAAGGAAATATGTAGAATCATTCAAGCATCGAGGTCCAATGGTGAAGGAGAGTGCTTCCCAAAGGTATTTTCTTATTATTTGATAGATACTGGCATCAAAAGGAAATTTTCATGCACTACATACCTCAACAAAATGGCATAGTTGAAATGAAGAATGAACAAAAAACAAGGGTATTTATGTGTATGATAAATGAAATGAATGTGAATATATTTATTAGGTTGAGGTTGTAAATCCATCCATGTATCTTATGAATAGGGCTCTAAACAGTGGAGTACATGAACTGACATTGGATGAAGTTTATTCTGGCAAGAAAAAAAATATTAGAACATCTCAAAGTGTTTGGGTGCATATGTTATATGCATATACCAAAAGAGGTAAGAGAGAAGTTGGCTCCTAGATCAGAAAAATTCATCTTTATTGGCTATTCTTTGGAGCAATGTTTATGACCCTCGTACCAAAAAATTAAGAGTCTCAAGGGATGCAGTCTTTAACACCATGATATGGAGACAAAGGTAAAGACAAAGTACTAGAATATTATGTGGATGACTACATGGTTCATCCAGATGTCCATGTGCAACAAGAATCCACTTCTATTTTAGGTCTAGAGGATTCAACATCTTCATCAACCACCCAAGGATGCAATGAAAGAGATAAAATTCATCATCATCTATCTCAAGGAAAACCATGATTCAAGGTGAAGATGAAGGACATAGTGATAAAACATCTAGTGAAGGTGAAGATGAGTGTGAAGAAATGGTTACACCACAAGTAAAGATATCAAGGATGAGAAATTCCTAAAAGGCAATGAAAGGAGGTGTACTACAAGGGAGAACCACATTCAAAGGTTGAGCTATGATAGTTTCATAGCAAAACATTTTGCCTGTATGATGTAGGTTGTTCAAGTCAAGGATTCTGATACATGTAAAGAGGTTTCAACCAACGATGAAGGGAGGGAAACTATGGATGAAAAAATCAAATCCTTGAAGGAGAATGACACATTGAAGTTGGTACCTAAGAAGGAAAAAATGAAGATTGTACAAACAAATGAGTCTACAAAACAAAAAGAAATGAATTGGAAGCTTGACAAGGTTAGCCACAAAAGGTTTCACTCGAATAGATGGTGTAGATTATGAAGAACCCTTTACTCTCGTGGCAAATAAGGTTACCATTAGGAATTTATTAATTATTTTAATTTTCATGATATCAAAAATGTATTCTCGAATTATAAATTTCAAGAAAATGTGTATGTGAGTCAACCAACCAAGTATATCCGATCCATCTTTGTACAAGAAAAAAAGAAAGGAACAAGGTTTTGTTCATATGCATCTATGTTGATAAGCTAATCGTAACATGGAACAATATTGCACAAATAAAAGACATCAAAATAAAGATTGTAAATGAGTTCAACATCTTTGATTTAGTAAAGTTTAAATCTTTCCTTGGTATGGATGTTTGTTATGCAAAAGCAGGCATCTACCTATTCAAATAAAGTACTTGTTAGATGTTGTATACAAGTTTGGCATGGTTGACTGCAAAGAGTTGACTCAACCAATGGATTCAAATGCAAAAGTGTGAAATTATACAAAAGTATGGTTGGATCATTGATATATACAACCAAGATGATCCTAAGGTTGATGCCTTTTCAAAGAAAGATAATAGAAACATCTATGTTCGTCCATTAAATTCACAAAAAAATCCTAAGATGTGCAGAATTTGTAACCTTTTGAGGTCCCATCAACCAGAGCTATTGGATGGAACTTCAATCGAACATCCATAATTCAATTTCAAACATTTCATATCCTATTGAAGCTCCTCCATTGATTATGAGTGGATCCAAGGGTCATAATGCTTTCCAAGAGTGGTATAAACTTCCAATAGTGATTTTTAACCTCATATAGGAAAAATTTTCCTTTTTGGATTAGCAAAAAGTAAAAATTCAATGTTTTTGATGACTAGGCAAAAGCTACACCAACCAATTGTTAATAAACTTTTTAGTTTTGTGGCAAAATAAGTGGCCATTCAAGACCTACAACTTTTCCGAATGGAGTATTAGCTCAATCTATGTATGCAACCACAAGTGAGCATCTTAATGAAGCCAAAAGAGTTCTTAGTTATGTGAAGTATACCATAAACCATAGATTTCTATATAGGTATAGAGAGGAGTTAAATCGAAGTACATGGAGTGATTTTGATTGGGCTGGATCAATTGGTGATAGAAGATCTGCTTTACGTTATGTATTTATGCATGTAAAAAAGTCATACCTTGGATATTAAATAAACAACAAACACGTGCATTGGCCTCTACAAAAGCCACGAATAGAGCATTAGCTCTCACTACTTTTGAATCCATGTAGTTGAAGAAGTTGTGAAGTGATTTTCATGTGCAAGTCGAGAAAGTTCCCATCTATGGGGATAATTGTTGGAACATCAAGCTTACACTATGCTTCAGGTGGATTTTATCTACATCAAAGGCTATCGTGTCGTTGTAATCACGCTGGTCGCTATGGGCATTTGAAGTTCATTGTCTCTTCCATAGATAGTAAGTTTTTTGAGCTAGTCGACCTGCGAGCCTATCTGTTTTGTATCGACTCATTCTCCTTGATGCTCCAAAGTACATAGTGTGTTTCTTTGCACTTATTGCATGCCTATAAGGTCTATTTGAGTCTCCATAAGCTCAAGGGCTGGTCTTATGCCGGTTGGCTTCACCAAACTTCGTCGCTTCGAAACGCACTTTTTTACCTTCTACAAGCTTCTCCAAGTTCTTTCAGTGGTATCAGAGCTAGATCAAGATGGGTGACGGCTTTCCCTCAATGATCGAGAAGCTTGATCGACACAAGTACGCAGCTTGGCATATCAGAATGGAGGCCTATTTGCAAGGTAGAAATCTTTATGGAATTGTAGCAGGTGATGAAGCTATGCCTATTCCAAGATCCAAAGGAGGACCTACACAAGAGGAGACAAATAAACTCACACTTTGGTGCGCAAGGGATGCTCAAGCAAGGTCGTACATACTAAACTCTATCTCTGACTTTCTATTACCACATATTAGAGGATGCAAGACATCCCAAGAGACTTGGGATGCCCTCGAGACTTTCTTTTCTGCTAGTAGCAAAGCAAGAAAGAATCATCTTTGGAACGAGTTCAACCAAATGAAGAAGACACCTAAACAAACCATCACAGAGTTTGTTACCAAGGTCAAGGAGGTTGCGGATCAGTTAGCATCCATTGGAGAGCTGATTGAAGAAGAGGTCATCATGAGGCAAATTCTCAATGGCATTCAAAGTGATAAGCAATGGCAATCCTTCACGACAGCTTATGATCTCATCATGGATCTGCAAACTCCAGACTTCAACATCTTTCTTGGACAACTCTTTAATCAAGAAGCCAACAATAGCATAAAGGAAGGTAACTCTTATCATGGTAATTCAACTAGTGCTCTATATGCAGATAAGAAGGATATGAAACAGAAAGGCAAGAAGAAGGAAGAAGATGAAGAAGAGACTTCTCAAGCCAACTTCGCAAGCAAGAGCAAGTGGAAAGGGAAGAAGAAAGGACCAAAGCAAGACAAAGCCAAAGGTCAGAATGTTCAACCTTGTGCCATATGTGATAAGACCAACCACACCACTCAGAATTGTTGGTTCAATGGGAAGACCCAGAAAGGAAGTGGAAGAGGTGGACACAAGTTCAACAATAACAATAGAGGCTATAATAAAAGGGACTACAACAATTATTCAGAAGATCAACCACATGAAGACTCATTGCTTCTTATGAATCTAAGCCACAAAGAAGGTAAAGAAGATGATCATTTATTCTACATAGATTCAGGATGTTCGAATCATGTTGCAGGCAACATTGCTCTTCTATCTAATTTGGAAAGTCCAAAGCATAGACATGAAGTGCAAACAGGGGATGACACAAAGCACAATGTGGAGAAGATTGGTAATGTCAAAGCTTCCAATGGCAGGACAAACATTTTGAGTAAGGTTCTCTATGTACCCACTATGACTAAAAACCTAATAAGTGTAGGCCAAATAGTTGAAAAAGGCTTGCAAGTTAGGTTCACCCAACATGGAGCTTTTGTGGAAGATCCATGTCAAGGCTTCAAGAAGATAGCCCGAGGTGAGAAGCATGGTAGGCTATTTACTTTTGAAGTAGGAGAAACCAGGAACATAGCTCTATTCAACTTTGGGTCTCAAACCCTAAGAAAGCTTGAAGTGTGGCATAAGAGACTTGCTCATGTGAATGAAAGAACCTTGAAGGATATATGCAGGGATCAAAGTGTTCTAGGACTTTCGAACATATCAAAGCAACACATGATCAACAGGTGTGATGCATGTCAAGTTGGGAAGGCACAAAGACAACCATTCAACCACAAAGGCTACATCCACAACAACTTATTGGACTTAGTACATACAGATGTATGGGGACCAAGTCAAGAACCTTCATTGGCAGGATCAAGGTATTATGTCTCATTTATTGACGACCATAGTAGATGGACTATTCTACACTTTATCAAGAGTAAGAATGAAGTTTTTGATTGCTTCAAGAAGTATCTTGCACATGTGGAGAATCATACAGGTAGATCACTAAAGAAGCTCAGATCTGATGGAGGGGGAGAATACATCTCCAAAGAGTTTGATGAGTTCTTGCAGGACAAAGGTATCAAAAGGGAAGTAACTACTAGGTACTCTCCTCAACTAAATGGAATTGCAGAGAGGAGAAACAAGACATTCATTGGATCTTCCCAAACAATGCTTGAAGAGAAGAAGTTGCCACATTATCTATGGGCAAAAGCTATTTCAACTGCTGTGTACCTTGTCAATAGACTACCATCCAAATCACTTCAAGGTATGACTCCTTATGAAGCATGGCATGGAAGAAAACCTAGTCTTGGACATTGCAAGGTTTTTGGTTGTTTAGCTTATGTTCATGTACCATCACAAATAAGAGGTAAGCTAGATGAAAGGGCAACAAAGGTAGTGTTTATTGGATATGATTCAACTCAGATGGGTTACAGGTTCTTCAATTCTTCAACCAAGCAATTCACTACAAGTAGAGATGTTGTGTTTGAAGAACACAAGTCTTGGTATGATGAAGACAAACAAAAGGTAACACTACCATATGATCTTGATTATGACTCTCATCAATTAGGAAGCAAGCATGATACACAGGTCCAGGATCCAAGAAGTGATACAGACGATGACAAAGATGAAAGAGAAAAGGATTACAAGCTATGGAAGTCAAGAGGCAAAGCAAAGATGCAAAAGGTTGGAGAATGCTCCAAACAAGCACCTAGGAGATTAGCAAGAGAGAAGAAACAACCAGAAAGGTATGGATATGATTCCACATTTGTTACGAAGCATTCAATCTGCTTGGCAAAAGACTCTATTTCAGAGGAGTCCTCAACCTATGAGGAGGCAAAGGGAAACCCTGATTGGGAAAAGGCCATGAACGATGAGATAGATGCATTGAAGGAGATGGACACTTGGGATTTGGTTTCAATGTCGTCGAATCAAAAGGTAATTGGTTGCAGATGGGTATATAAAGTTAAAAAAAATTCAGATGGGTCAGTTTGTAGGTACAAGGCAAGATTAGTTGCCAAAGGATGCTCACAAACCCATGGTATAGACTATGAGGAAACATTCTCACCAGTTGCAAAGATGACTA
Source organism: Ceratopteris richardii (assembly GCA_020310875.1). Taxonomy (NCBI): domain Eukaryota; kingdom Viridiplantae; phylum Streptophyta; class Polypodiopsida; order Polypodiales; family Pteridaceae; genus Ceratopteris; species Ceratopteris richardii. The sequence continues at coordinate 99,999,934 of CM035416.1, forward strand.
CAATCAGGACATTGATAAGTGTAGCTGCTGCAAGGAATTGGAGACTCCTCCAACTTGATGTGAAAAATGCATTCTTAAATGGTTGGATAAGTGAAGAGGTATACATGTCACAACCGCCAGGTTTTGAAAACCCTAATCATCCATCTTATGTTTGCAGACTTAAGAAAGCATTGTATAGATTGAAACAAGCTCCTAGAGCTTGGAATTACAGGTTGGTTACATACCTTCAAGATCAAGGATTCAAACCAAGCAACTCAAATCCTTCTCTATTCATCAAAAGGGATCACAATGAGGTTATCTATCTATGTGTATAATGGTAGATGATATTATTGTGGCAGGTGATGATCTAAATGGCATTCAAAGGATCAAGAGACACATGCAAGAGGAGTTCAAAATTAGTGACCTAGGTGAGCTCACATATTTCCTAGGTATGCAGGTGATATACACAGATGAAGGAATGTATTTGACTCAAAGAAGATACATTCAGGATCTTCGTCTCAAGTTCAAAATGGAGAACACTAAACCTGCAGGTACACCTTTGGAGATGAATCATAAACTAAGTGTTTATGAAGGTGAGAAGATTGAAGACATCAAAGATTACCACAGCTTGGTAGGTAGCTTGATATATGCTACTCATACAAGGGCAGACATCTCATATAGTGTGGGAGTGCTTAGTCAGTTCATGCACTCACCGAGAAGACCACACATGGATGCGGCTAAGAGAGTACTTAAGTATCTCAAAGGTACAATCAACGAAGGTATATTCTATCCTTACTCTTCAGATTTGGATATCAAAATCTACTCAGATGCATATTGGATAGGAGCTAAGGATGATAGAAAAAGTACATTTGGTTACTTAGCATTTGCAGGTTCAAAGCTAGTTTCATGGAGTTCCAAGAAACAACCAACAGTTGCTTTATCTTCAACTGAAGCAGAATACAGAGGCTTGACCATAGCAACTCAAGAGGCAATATGGTTAAAATCATTGTATACAGATTTGGGACTTGTGAGTTCCAAACCTCACATATTTGGAGATAATGTAAGTTCCATGCATCTAGCAGCAAATCCTATTTTCCATGCGAAAACCAAGCACATAGAAGTCCATTACCTCTTCATCATGGAGAAGCTCATGGCAAAGGAGATCGACATTTCCCTACTGAAAAGCAAGTAGCAGTTATGATGACGAAGGCACTTGATGGAGTAAAGCTTTGTAGATTCAAAGCTATGGTAGGTATTCAACCTATCAGAGAATGAAGACTCAAGCATACTTTACCTTGAGGGGGAGCTGTTGGAACATCAAGCTTACACTATGCTTGAGGTGGATTTGATCTACATCAAAGGCTATCGCGTCGAAAGAATATCTGTTGGAGAGTTCTTTTTCTTATGCTCATTTATTGTATTTTTTGAGAAATTTTTGATGGTTCATTTACCGTTGTCAAAGCCTTGAGCTTTACACATGTAAAGGTAGAAAGATAGAGCCCAAATCCAAAGAATTTGTGGTGGTTGAAGTTGCATTCAATCAAGCAATCAATCACCTAAAAGTAGATCAAACTAGATCTTCACTTTTCCTAGATTGTAGGAAAGTGAATTGATTCCCTCCAACAACCATTCCCACCTTCATTTGAATTCAAATTCAACTTGTAAAAGTCATGGAACACTCCTAGAGGCTATATAAAGACTTGAAATCACTTGTACATTACATGGAAGCAATATACATACACTTGTGACCATCATTGTCTTGCTCCTTCAATTCTCCGCATCATCTTCTTTGCCAACAGTGATCTTGCAGAGGCTGTTGCTCTCTCTCCAAAGCTCCAAATTGCGTGCAAGATGACTTATTGGAAAGTATTAGTGTCTAGTTTATTCCTATAAATTTTCAAAGCATTTGGTTTAGTAGATTGGGAGAAATCTCAGCGTTTCTGTCTCGGGGTCAATCTCTGCATATTCCTGAAAAATAGGAAGTACCACCGGTGAATGTCGCATTCATTCTTATAGCATATTTTGCTTATTCCTTATACTTTTGTGCATTCCATACACTCAACCCTATGTGTATCACTCCCATAAAAGGATTTTTTCTAATTGTAATCACATTGGTCGCTATGGGCATTTGAAGTTCATTGTCTCTTCCATAGATAGTAAATTTTTTGAGCTAGTCGACCCGCGAACCTATCTGTTTTGTATCGACTCATTCTCCTTGATGATCCAAAGTACATAGTGTGTTTCTTTGCACTTATTGCATGCCTATAAGGTCTATTTGAGTCTCCATAAGCACAAGGGCTGGTCTTGTGCCGGTTGGTTTGACCAAACTTCATCGCTTCGAAACACACTTTTCTACCTTCTACAAGCTTCTCCAAGTTCTTTCAATAATATGTATGGTATTCATTTGCCAAACAATCCTATGTATCATGCTAGAATCAAGCACATAGAACTGCACTACCATTTTGTGAGAGGAAAGGTTTCAAGTAAAGATGTGAATGTTAATTTTGTGCCAATTAAAGAGAAGATTATTGACGTGCTTACTAGATTTTTGGATGCTTCAAAGCTTTGCAAGTTCAAAGAAAGTCTAGGTCTGGAAGATATAGACACTAATCTCATAAGCTTGAAGGGGATGTTGAAACTAAAGGTTCAAGATTATGTTATTATGAGCATGAGAAGAGTCAAAGGTTGAATGAAGAATTGGAGGACATAGGCACCTTATCCATTTTAGAGTGCACTGGAGCACCAAAATTCACCAAAGGCAATGGAATGACAAAGGACAAGCAAAGAAAGGTCATGAAGAGAGAGAAAATGCAAGGATAGATGAAGAATCACGTGATCTTGTGCACATTTCTCCCTATATAGAAGGAATTTGGACGTGATATTTTATGGTGAACTAAGGGAGAATGAGGAAACAAAGCTTGGTCATCCCTCCACCATATTACATATGAATTCCTCATAATAGAGTTCTAAAAGCCACATCGGTATTCTAGTAGTATATTTGTTTATACACAATCATCTTGTAGAATCTCTTCCTCTCTCTCTCTCTGTGAATCTAATTAATGTGTGTGTGTGTGTGTCTAATTAATCTTATATCTTTTTCTGAAGGCTTATTTTTTGTACTCTCTTTGCTCTAAATATATCTACTAAACTTTCACCAATAGTTACTAAGAGAAATTCTTATAAACCTCCAAATTTTGCTTAACCTAAGTTGATAGGTAGTTTGTGTTCAGATGATTCGTTACCTAACCATTTCAACTCCAATTCGAATTATCTATAGCTTGCTAGAAATTTGGTAGCCTATTACTTTGTGTGTTCTTGCTTGAAGGAGAATGGAGAATATATATTTCTGCCATACAAAATTTATGGAAAACTTGTATCTCAATTCAACTATTTTCTTGTATCATCAAAATTTGTAATGTAATGAAATATGTATGCCTTTGCTCCTCATACCTCTCATGTGTGCTCCCTATTCCTCATGTTGTTATATTCTCTTTCTATCTCTAAGTTGATGGTGACGTATTTACTAACAATTTGGTATTGGGGTAGAAAAAGATAGAATATATAGAGAATAAAGCCACATGTAGGAAGATTCAAGCTTCATGGCAAGTACAAATTAAGTTGAGGCATATATTCAGTAGTGGACATCAAGTGATCAATCTCATTGAAGTAGCTTAGTGTTATATTTAAGCGCTGGATGATAAACAAGAATATGATAGATTCTAGATCATGCAACAACAATAATGATAAAATCACATCATATCAAACTATTTGAAGTTCATTAACATTATACATGATGTTGGAAAAGAATTTTTTGATGGTATACAACAAGAATGGACTTGTTTTCTACATAAAGATACTTAGCATGAGGATCAACATGTGGTGGACATTATGTTTTGTGTACCTTCTTGTGATGTATATATATGTATGTTGGTAGGTGTAAATTAAAGTATATAAACTTGATTTGAGAGTCCTAACCAACCTTGAAAATATTGAGGATATATTTCTTGTCTATATTCTATCATAAAAATAACATTTTTATGTTATTTTATCCTTCCAAGAAAATACTTAGTTGAGAACACTAGTGGATGTATGAGTACTCTTTGTGATTTGTTTGTTGGGGAGTGCTCTTCATGTCAAAAATCCTTGTGTGTTTGTGGATACTTTGCAGGATATGTGAAAATAATTGTAAAGGTACCAAAATCTTTAACATTATCAAGTGTTTATACCTTACATATGCCCCTGAGAGGAGATGTTAGTAAAATCAATAAAATCTTAGTAAATGTGTCACCTTCCACTAGGGTAAGCCAATTGTAGGTCAACAAGCTGGTCAAAAACTAGTCAAAAGTTGATCAAACATGGTAAAAATGGTAAAAAATTAAGGTGTTGATATGTTTACAGATTCGATATCAAAGCGAGAGAAAATAGAACAAGTAGAGAATAAAGACACATGTTGGAATATTCAAACTTCATGGCAAGTACAAATTAAGCTAAGCCATGAATTCGGTAGTGTACATGAAGTGATCAATCTTAATGATGTAGCTAAGTATTATATTGAAGCGTTGGACTCTATGAGGGGTGATAAACAAGAATATGAGAGAACTCAGATTATATAATAGCAATGATGATATAATCACGTTATATGAAAATACTCGGAGTCATTCACCATTGTACATAATGTTGGCAAACAAATTTTGATGTTACAAACCAAGGAGGGCCTTGTCTTCTACATGAAGGTACTTAGCATAAGGATCAACGTGGACATTATGTTTTTTGTACCTTCTTGTGATGTATATGTGTGTATGTTGATAGGTGTAGATTAGAGTATATAATCTTGATTTCAGAGGCCTGACCAACTTTGATAATCTTGAGGACATATTTTTTGCCTATATTCTATCATAAAAATAGCATCCTTTTGTTCTCTCTATCCTTCCAAGGAAATACTTTGTTGAGAAGAGTAGGGGATGTATAAGTACTCTTTGTGATGTGTTTGTTGAAGAGCACTCTTTATATCAAAAGCCCTTGTATGTGTTTGTGGATACTTTGCATGATATATGATAGATATATTGCAGCCATAGAAGATTTATGGACAGCTTGTATCTCAAGACAACTATTCTCTTGTAACATCAAGCTTTGTAATGCAATGAAATATGTGGACTTTTCCTCATTATATCTCTCATGTGTGCTCTCTATTCTTCATGTTGTCTCTATTATTATCTTTCTATATCATTGTGGCTTATTTGCTAACAAGGGTGTCCCCCTGTTTAGATATGCAAGGAGACAAACCCAAAAAAAGTTTGGATCGCCCACAAAAAGGATGACAGGTTTATTATCCTGCTTTCTAACTCTTGTTAGCTTTCTTGCACTAAGCCTTTTTTTTATTTAAAAAAAAAAACCAAAAACAAAAACTAACAATAAAATAATCAGGATTATAGTTATGATTCATGATCGTTGAATCATTATATATTAATCTTTAAAAGCCATCAATCATCATCCAGCTCAACCCTGCACAAGGGAGGGAAACAAAAACAATCAAGTAGACACTCAACAAACCTTCTATTGTAAATCTTGCATAGTTGGACAAGTTGAGGAAAAGAATATATACAATTGACGTTCTGCTGCTAACATCCAAGAGGCCTTGTTTCACATTCAACTCAAAGGAACCTAACATGTAAGAATCCATCTCATAAGAAGACTAATCCAATTTCTTTCATTTGTAGTTTGTGAGACCTCCCTTAAGACATGCTCATCTTTCTCTTGGGTCCTGCAATTAATTAGGCATGGAGAAATGACATACTGGTATTGACAGATGACATCATGGTTCCAGAAACTTTTTGCACGGACAGTCCTGCAATTAATTAGGCATGGAGAAATGACATTATGGTATGGACAGATGACATCATGGTTCCAGACACTTATTGGCAACAAATTGCCTCCTTTCTAGTACTCCTTGGAGAAGATCCTTTTACAATCAGATTAAAGATTACTAGACTCATTCATCTAGACTTGGACACAGCCAATACATGAGCTGGACACAGAGCTTACTTTCATAGACAGCAAATCAAGCTGGGCTATATGGATGTGCATTCATGTCATGGTGATGTGCTATTAAAAAGATACACAAACCTTTCGATAAAAAATAAGATGACATTGGTATGCATAAGCATGCCACATTAGACCAAGACATGTTGTGTACATCAAACAGAGCTTGAGATGTTGCATTAAATATCTCATTGCTCAGTTTATATGGGATATGAGGCCTCATTTATTGCCTTCTGAGAGGGATTTGAGCAACTATTTGAAGCTATCAGCTATAAGAGTCACTTATCTTTAGGCCTATTTTTTATAGAGCTATTTAGATATAGCGGATATACATATCTAGAGAGAAACTTACAAATTTCCTTAGACCAACCATCACTCAACACTCTGCAGCCAGCTATTGTAGCAAGTTTGTAACAGGAATCATGTTTCATTTGTGCAACTAGAATGTTAGTCTTAATGCCTCCATTACAGAAGGCCTCTCGCTGCTGACAGAGACTGGAACTCAAGATCTGCACCACCATCTCCCATACCCTCATGTCAGTTCACATATGTGATTGTTACATTTAGTACCCAGCAGATACCCACTCGCAATCAGATACAGTGGAATTTCCATATCTGTAAGTAATAACATTTTATTATTATTGGCACTTCAGTCCTTATCCCTTTCCTCCGTTTTACCCAAACATATATCAAATCACCATGATAACTTGGTGATCACAAGTCATTTTCCCTTTCTACAACATGAACATTTTATTTTCATTTTCTGAACTCACTGTCAGCTCAGAAATTGACATGGACAATCTTAGCTAATTTTCATCTCTCTCACTGCCAGCTCATGAATTCAATGAAGACCAATCTGATTTTGTCCATCCAAACCATGATCAAACTGTTTATTCACCCCAATCCGTATAGGGAATGTGAAAGCAGCAGCATACATTTCTTGAGATATGAACGAAGATCATCAAGTGAAACTTATAAACAGAATGTCGCAATGAACATTTAGGCTAAATATTCACATCATAAGACTGTACATCTACTAAACGCAACTAATTTGATAGGGTTTATCAGGGGTGTGAAGTCCTAATAAAGCATTTAAATTCAGGATTCAGTTGGCCCAGATTAATCTGCATTTCAACAGGGGTCTTGTTTAAGAATTAATGGTGCATCAGAATAAACCGAGACATGGATCAAAAACTTCAATTCACTGATCAGAGGCTCAAGGAAGGAATGTGCTTGCTTGCCCCAGTCCTCACTGGGATATATTTAATTCAGACCAGAAGGTCTTCAAAGGATTTGCTGCATTTGCACTTCACAAACCTCGTCAGTGTATGAACTTGATATACATATAGACCCAAAATTAAAATTGTTGCAAGATATTATAATGTAAACTCTACATAACTAGATGTATGGTTAAGAAGTTCAGAAAATGTTTATTAGCAGTAGCTTGGCCAATCACATCTTAGCTAGTACTCCTCAAAGTGGTCACTGTATATGGATTACTTAGGATGTATGGGCATGAATTCATACCACAGCATGAAATACTTGAAATCTCACACTACACAGTAGTTGTATTATAATCGCTCTATTTCACTTTACACTGATTCTCATTCGGCATACAAACGTTCATAGACCTGTGACTTTCATTTTCTCATCCAATATGGCTGATGGGAAGCTGACCAACAGAGGGTCCAAGAACCTTAAAGGTATTGTCGAGTTTCATATCACTAAAACATTCACACCGAATACCATATGCTAGACAAAATTTGGATGTTATGCATACTAAATAATCATTGAGAAAAGAAATGAACCTGACACTTTTTACTCATAAAAAATCATATCACAAAAATCTTGATTTCATTCATTTAGATTCAGTTCTCTCACTGTATAACCTAAGAACAAAATACTCCTGAAGACACACAAGTCAAACAGCTAAAACATTGGTGGTCGGCCAGAATGTACAATCTCTCCCTGGAAACTTCATGCAATTCAGGGAATTTTGCGAACTTGTATTGATTGAAGCATGTTTGATTGGTTGGATGGAGCAATATCAGAAACAGCAATTATTAGATCTCCTGTTTTAATCATCCCCCGTGCCTTCAGTAAAGAGAAAGTGCGCCGAAGGTTCAACTCTATGTCTTCTGAAAAGTCAAGTCGGAAAGGAATAAGGCCCCAACGAAGATTCAGGTTGATCCTCACATCCTTGGAATCTGTAAATGCAAATATTGGACAATCTGGTCTATTCCGGGATAGCAGTGATGCCATGTGACCACCCTTAGTGAAGACAAAGATTGCATCTGCTTCCAGCTTATTTGCTGCAATTCTCTCTCTCTCTCTCTCTCTCTCTCTCTCTCTCTCTCTCTCTCTCTCTCTCTCTCTCTCTCTCTCTCTCTCTCTCTCTCTCTCTCTCTCTCTCTCTCTCTCTCTCTCTCTCTCTCTCTCTCTCTCTCTCTCTCTCTCTCTCTCTCTCTCTCTCCCTCTCTCTCTCTCTCTCTCTCCCTCTCTCTCTCTCTCTCTCTCTCTCTCTCTCTCTCTCTCTCTCTCTCTCTCTCTCTCTCTCTCTCTCTCTCTCTCTCTCTCTCTCTCTCTCTCTCTCTCTCTCTCTCTCTCTCTCTCTCTCTCTCTCTCTCTCTCTCTCTCTCTCTCTCTCTCTCTCTCTCTCTCTCTCTCTCTCTCTCTCTCTCTCTCTCTCTCTCTCTCTCTCTCTCTCTCTCTCTCTCTCTCTCTCTCTCTCTCTCTCTCTCTCTCTCTCTCTCTCTCTCCCTCTCCCCCCCCCCCCTCTCTCTCTCCCCCTCTCTCTCTCTCCCCCCTCTCTCTCTCCCCCCCCCTCTCTCTCTCCCCCTCTCTCTCCCCCCCCCTCTCCCTCTCTCCCTCCCTCCCTCCCTCCCTCCCTCTCTCTCTCTCTCTCTCTCTCTCTCTCTCTCTCTCTCTCTCTCTCTCTCTCTCTCTCTCTCTCTCTCTCTCTCTCTCTCTCTCTCTCTCTCTCTCTCTCTCTCTCTCTCTCTCTCTCTCTCTCTCTCTCTCTCTCTCTCTCCCCCCCCCCTTCCCCCCCCTCTCTCCCTCCCACCTCCCACCAGAGGATCAGGGGGAGTAGCCATACTCTTCAGAGATGGACTTCAGAGAAGGATACAGATAGTCGCATGTGATTCACAGGCCAGATATCTTTGGATTCGACTCCAGCTCTCACAAGAGCGGATCATCTTCATAGCGTTATGCTACTTTGCCCCTTCTAGCTCGCGGTTTGCTATCATAGATCGAGAGGAGGACTCACCATACACTTGCTTGTCGGAAGAGATTACAGAGTACTCTACATTAGGGGAAGTCTTCCTTATGAGAGACTTCAATGCCAGGATAGGCAATGATCAGTGTGAGATATTTGACCCCGAAGACCCACAGATACTACATACCATAGAGGATGAGTTTACAGTTCGAGCTTCAGCTGACTCTACACACACTCATTATGGCACCCACTTACTCAGACCAGGCTCTCAACATAATCTCGTTATCTATAACGGGATGGCTCAGTGACCTACCTCAGGAGGATTGACATGCATACCACACTCAGTCACAGATGGCGGGGGAAGTACAGTAGATTACGTCATGGGATCCAGAGAGGCCATCCACATACTTACCTCATTCACCATCCCACCCATACCCATTGGGGGCGATCACACATACCTCGCGCTCTCCCTCAAGGGAGACACCCCTATATGCACACCCGTAGCACGCATCCCACACACCACCATCCACTTCACACACGAGCTAGCTCACATATATGCGGCTCAAGTCGAGAAGGGTCTTCTCTTGCTTCATTCTGACACTCCACTGTCCCTACTCACCTCACAGATAGCATCAATTCTTCAGACATCAGCCATCAGCTCCTTCCCACACACCATCCATTCTGGTCACACACCTCCTCCCGGGACTATGCCACAACATCGCTGGTATGATGAGGAATGCAGAGATCTTTACCCCCGACTACGAGTTCAGCGAGCATTGGGAGAAATCACAGAGAGAGAGAGGCCAAGGGACGGATGAAGACTCTCACACGTCGAAAGAGGCGAGCCTTTGAGGAGGCACATGAGCTTGCGCTATATCATCTCTTTATGAGTATGGACAATGTTGTAGCATGGCATACCCTATGAGAGCCATGCCCGACCACACCTATTGGGGACCTACACACATGGCATGATTATGCTGAGAGACTATATGAGGTACCTGGGAAGCCTCCCATTCCCAAGCCAGTTGAGCCTCTCCCTACTAGTTCTTCTCTCTTCACAGCAAAGATGGTTGAGAGGGCCATAGGACGACTGCGACATGGACGTTCGAAAGACCAAGCGGGATTGCACAGCGAGCATCTCATATATGTAGCCTCCACAATAGCCCCGTTGATTGCACGTCTTCAACCGGGCTATAGGGGAGGGCTTCCCAGAGGAGTGGACTAGGCACACCATTGTGCCTATCCACAAGTCAGGCGACACCCTGGACCCAGGGAACTACAAGACCATCATGATTGACCACACCATGGCCAAACTATACGGTGCCATACTTGAGGAAGAGCTCAGCTCATATGCAGAGACCGAGGGGCTATGAGCACGAGGCCAGGCAGGTTTTCGACGAGCTTTCTCTACTATTGATCACATCTTCATTTTGCGTTGCCTCATTGATGGGGCAAGGGTGCAGAAGAAGAGACTATATTGCTGCTTTGTGGACTTCCGCAAAGCTTTTGATATAGTGCCACGAGAGAGGCTCTTCCAATGCCTCCAGAGCTTGGAAGTACCATCAAGGATGATTTGGGCTATCTATGCACTCTATGAGCAAGTGACTAGGAGGGTACAATGTCCAGGAGGTATGTCTGAGGCCATTGCTAGCACCATCGGTGTTAAGCAAGGCTGCTCACTCTCCCCCACTCTATTTGGTCCCTACATCGACCAGATTGAGGACTACATTCTCCGAGCTGGAGGAGAGGGTGCAGACCTTGCAGGTGCACATGTCCACATTTATTATATGCCAATGATTTTGTCTTGATTTCACAATCACTCGAGGGATAACAGCACCACATGGATGCCCTGGATGAGTTTTGTACACAGAGGGGCTTGACAGTAAACCTTGGCAAGACCAAGGTCATGATCTTCCACTCCTCCCCCATGGTGAGGAATGGAGCAAGATTCACAGCTGGCGGTGGACAGATTGAGGTGATCACTTCCTATGTCTACCTCGGAGTCACATTCACGAGCTCGTCGGGCCCCTTCAGCATGAGACAGGCAGCCATTGATAGACTCACACGAGGATATGTAGCTTTAGCCATGTTAGGGTGGAGATGTCACCAGGCACACTTCCAAGAGCCCTGCACGAAGGGGTGGCTATTTGACACACTAGTCAGACCAGTTATGATGTACGTATGATCTCGCGATTATTTCGCGAGAAACAGTCGGTACCACATGACATCATCAGGCAGAGCTAGCTGCACCACCCATGGTAGTAGATGCACTATTCAAGACTATCTCCTTTATTTAGAGGACGAAGGAGCTCCCGACAAACAAACTCACACACAGAGCTTTTGAGGCATCATACAGATATCAAAGTCAGGAAATGAGAGAGCTTGGTACACTCAGGTTAGAGTCTGGTTTGATAGTCATGGACTTGACATGGACAGATTGCCACCTTTTGAGTATGACCCTGACTCACCTCACATCCATATCTCTCGTCGTGAGAGGAATGTTGTGCTCAGACAGGATCTCAAGAAGCTCTACATTAGTCAGACATGGCACACACCACACATGGGATCGAGACTATCGCACTACCGAGACCAGTTCTTAGACATACTGGCGAACGGTTTCATCCAGCGACCACGCTACATGGATACTTACATGCCTCATAGCTCGAGGGTAGCGATTGGCCAGTTGAGAGTCTCATCACAATGACTAGAGATTGAGACGGGCAAAGCCGCAGACATTCCCAGAGAGAGCGGATATGCAGGGTATGCAGAGTAGAGATGGAGGATGAGGAGCACTTTGTATGCAGATGTAGTGCATATGATGGCATCAGAGGCAGATACAAGGCTCTGTTTACAGGGCAGCCCACCCTCCGAGAGATCATGGACTCTAGAGACCAGCGACAGCTCGAGCGATTCTTACTAGAGATACAGAGTCACAGAGAGCACAGGATGGAGCTAGTTAGTTGTTTCAGATGCATTCTCATGCTTGTTGTACTACCCTTTTGCATATAGACTATCATAGATATTGCACTCCATACACCCCCCCCCCCACTTTCATGGGTATCTTCACATGCATACTACGGAGATCTATATCAGCTTTACCAATTTTTTTTTCAGCACTTTTACCTTTTATCTTTTTTGATCGACAGAAGATACACCCATGTACATCGATTTGTCTCATAGGCCGAGTTCGACCTCCTAATAGACGTAAAAACTCTCTCTCTCTCTCTCTCTCTCTCTCTCTCTCTCTCTCTCTCTCTCTCTCTCTCTCTCTCTCTCTCTCTCTCTCTCTCTCTCTCTCTCTCTCTCTCTCTCTCTCTCTCTCTCTCTCTCTCTCTCTCTCTCTCTCTCTCTCTGCCTATACGAGATCCCAGGCCAGCCCCCTAGGCCACAAAGCTCACGCCCCACTACCTCTTACTTCTTCACACCCACAATGGTGAGCTCCACCATTGCTCATCTACAGCATGGTAGGGCTAATGACCAGTTCAGTTTAGAGGCAAAGCATCTCATATATGGATGCATGACTCTAGCTATCATGGACACAAAGAAAACCATCGTAAACCTTAGATTCTATGTCAATTTCCTATATCTCATGTTTGGTTAGGATTTTGGAGAAACTAATGCTACCATTGTGTCCGAAATGTCCAAAACCCCAAGATCGACTGTCTATTTACTCAATTCTGACACCCGGAGGCCCTGTTTCTAATCGTTGACATCATGATGACATCATCAAGTCGCAACCGCCCTTGGGAACCTATACTTGTATCCTGGACATCTAGTCTTGTCCTCTTGTAATCTCGTAGTACGAGATCTGTTCTTTCTTGTATCTAGTCCATCTCAAGAGGGGAGTTCTTGTAATCTAGATATCTTGTCTCATACTTACGATCCCGGGTTGTGGGATCTCTTGTATCATCTCTAATCCAATTTTCCATACCTATTGGTCCTGGGTTGTAGGACGTCTTGTATCGGCTACATCTTCTTGTATTATTTTCCCTACGTGGGTGTTCTTGTAATCATAAGTGTATTTTTGAAATCTTGTCTAGTGAAGTTAGAGAGCACAATCTAGTGCTCCCCTGACATTTTGACAAGACCATCAAGACCAGGCACCATGGACTCCCTATGCGAGGAGATTCAATCTACCATAAAGGACTTGATCGAACATGTCCAAGAGATGAAAAGATTGCTACGACAAGATGATCGATCAGTTTCAAGCTATGCCTTGAATATCAAGATGTTGTTTCGTGGAACTACATATCAAGAAGACTACATGGTTAATCAGTTTCGAAGTGGCCTCTGAAAGAGGCCGCGGAGAGCTACGTCGTGGTGAGCTCAGTTGCTCCAAATGCCAAGGGAGTGGGCTGCTGCGTGAGCAGAGAGAAAGTAGAGAGAGAAACCTGCGCAGAAATTTGGAGAAGAAGATGGAGAAGCTGAAGTTGAAGAAGTCCCAATCAAGTTATGAGAGATTTGGGACCAAGTCTTATTGATAAGTGACTTTTAGGTCATTTGGGCACGTTCACACATGGCCAATGACCAAAAGTCATAAAAATAATGTAAATGCCTATAACTCCCCAATTTGGGGTCCAAAAAATATAACAAAAATATGTCCGAAAAGCTCTCGAAGAGAGCTTTCACATGGAAGGGTCAAAATATACAAAAGGAGAGTCCTTGAGGGCTTTATCCCCACCAACCTCCCCCTTTAAGGACCAAGGAGTCTCCTTTAAGCTAAGTAACTCCCACCATCTGTATACATAGCTGATGTTGTGCCTTGGGTAGACACTTCGTGAGAGCATCTGCAGGATTCTGTGAAGTATTGACCTTGATCAAAGTGATCACGCCATCCTCTAATACCTCTCTGATGAAGTGGTATCTCACATCAATATGCTTTGTGCGAGCATGAAACATGGCATTCTTTGCCAAACATATGGCACTCTGGCTATCGCATCCAAGAACAGGTGCCTTTTCAGGCATCCCAAACTCACTGCAAAGGCGAGCTAACCAAATGGCTTCTTTGGAAGCCTCTGTGGCTGAAATATATTCAGCCTCTGTAGTAGATAGTGCAACTATCCTCTGAAGTCTAGAGCACCATGAAATAGCTCCACCTGCAAGGATATATACATAGCCACTTGTGGACTTGCATGTGTCCACATCACCTGCCATGTCTGAATCACAAAATCCTTTTAACTCCAATGGACCCTTTCCATAACATAAGCATTTACTTTCGGTCCCTTTCAAATATCTCAAGATAGATTTGACTGCCTCCCAATGAGCTCTACCAGGATTAGCCATGAACCTACTAACAACTCCCACTGCATGAGCAATGTCTGGCCGAGTGGCAACCATAGCATACATAAGTGAACCACAAGCTGATGCATATGGAACACTCTTCATGTAATTGGCTGCATCATCATTTTTGGGACAGTCATCCTTGGAAAGCTTAACATGTGGCTGCAATGGCACTCCAAGTGGCTAAGCATCAGCCACATTAAATCTGTCCAGCACTTTTTCAATGTACTTTTCTTGGGATACCTGCAAAGTATGCTGCTGTCTATCCCTTTTTATACGCATACCAAGAATATGCTCAGCTTCCCCAAGGTCTTTCATTGAGAATGCAGAGTTCAGCTGCTGTTTTAGAGCATTCAGAGTGCTCTTTTTCTTCCCAGCCAGCAGCATATCATCTACATACAGTACAAGAATAATTGGGCTGCCATCTTCATCTTTTTGGTGCACAAACAGTGATCTGCATGGCTTCTTTTAAACCATGTTTGAGCATAAATGCATCAAACTTCTTATACCATTGTCTTGGGGCCTGTTTCAGCCCATATAAGCTCCTTTTCAGTTTGCATACCAGATGCTCTTTTCCAGGAATGGCATATCCTTTTGGCTGTTTCATGTACAGCTCTTCATCTAAATCACCATGCAAAAAGGCTGTTTTAACATCCATTTGGAATAATTCCAAATCCAAGGCAACTCTGAGAGCAAACAACACACATAAAGTGGTCATTTTCACCACTGGAGAGAACACTTCTTGGAAATCAATGCCCTCTTTTTGGGCATATCCCTTAGCAACCAGCCTTGCCTTATACTTGGGTTTGCCATCAACAGTTTTGATTTTGTACACCTACTTGTTCGGAATGGCTTTCCTTCCTTTGGGTAACTCAACCAAATCCCAAGTATCATTTCGCAAGCAAGGCCTTTATCTCTTCCTGCATGGCTAACTCCCACTTCTTCTTGTGCTCACATAGCTTTGCCTCTTTATAAGTAAGAGGCTCACCCTCATCTGATAACATAATATAATGTATAGAGGGATCATATCTATTCACTGGCCTCCTAGGACGTATAGACCTTCTTACCCAATGATCCACATTACTAGGCAATGGATCTACATCAAGAGGTACATTAACTTCTTCATTGTTAACAGGCTACTGTACATCATTTCCAGCCCTGTTTTCAGCATGAATAGGTGGCTGCATATGCCCTTCAGGATCATCATTTTGCTGTCCAGCATCATCTGGCTCAATAACCGCGGGCTCATTGTCATTTCCAGCCATATGTGGTGCATCCCGAGGGTTCATATCAGATTTAACTAGTGGCTGTACATGCTGAAATTTGACTCTTTTATGGTCATCTTTAGCGGCACAATTGTTTTTGAGCAGCCTTGCCTCATTAAATACAACATCTCGGCTGTGTATTACCTTCTTGAGTTGAGGAAGCCAAATCCTGTAGCCCATTTCACCTTCATCTCCATAACCCATGAAGATTCCTTTCATGGACTTTGCATCTAACTTGCTTCTCAACTCAGGCCTTATATGCACAAAAGCATCACAACCAAAGATGCGTAGGTGGTCATATGAAGCTGGTTTGCCAGACCAAACCTCTTCTGGAATGCCACCTGTTAAGGACATATGAGGGGATCGATTGCAAACATGAACTGCAATTTTCAAAGCCTCTCCCCAAAATCCATGAGGGAGATTAGCTGTGGACAGCATGCATCTCACCCTCTCACATAAAGTCCTATTGTACCTTTCAGCCACACCGTTGGAAGAGGGGCTGTATGGGACTGTTAGCTCCCTCTTAATACCAAGATTTTCACAAAATCTATTGAATTCAGCACTTGTAAACTCACCCCCATTATCTGTACGTAAGCATTTCAACTTTCTACCTGTTTGAGTGGTCACAAATGCATGAAATTTCTTAAATGCAGCAAAGGCTTCATCTTTAGATTTTAACAAATATACCCAAAGCTTCCTAGAGTAGTCATCAACAAAAGAAACAAAGTAAAGAGCACCCCCCATAGATTTTGTGGGCATGCTACAAACATCAAAATGAACAAGATCAAGCACATTAGACTTACGAGAGACACCAGAGTGGTAGGAATTCTTTACTTGCTTACCATATTGGCATTCATTACAAAAATCAAGTTTTGAGCCTTTAGCATCAAACTTGTCCAAATTACATAGTTTATCAAGGTCTTTTTGGCTCATGTGACCAAGCCTTTTATGCCATAATTCCATATGTGAATGGATTTCAGCCAAAGCAATAACTTGCCCAGCAAGGCTTTACCATGCAAGCAATAGAGTCCCTTTCTTTGTACCTTTAACAATCAGCCTAGAGCCTTTGATAAGCTTCCATGACCCCTTCTCAAAGAGGGTACTATATCCATGCATATCCATTTGCCCAGCAGACAATAAGCTTTTCTTGATGCTTGGTACATACCTTACATCATGCAAAACCAGCTCATTGGTACCATCCACTGTGAGATGCACTGTGCCAATACCTTCAATAGAACAAGCATGGTTATTTCCAAGATATGCATGTCCATGGTTGCCTGCATGAAAGGTAGTAAAACACTCCTTAATAGGAGTTACATGAAACGATGCACCTGAATCTACAATCCATGTTTGTGACAAAGCATCATTCACAGTAAGCAAGGCATCAATCAAATCCCTCTTTGTGATCTGCATATCTTGTGCATGAATATTAATAGAAGCATCAATAACTTCGACATGCTCTGCTGCCATAGTAGCACAAAGTATATCTTCTGCATCTGATAGCTCCTCAATGATGACACTAGAGGCCACATTGGCCTTCTCTTTGTCTTTGTCCTTTGAGGTATCATGTGCTTCATTCTTGGTGTCCTTTTTCTTCATGTCACCTGTGTTCTTCTTTCTTTCTAGTTCACCTTTATAAAATCTGCAATCAAGCTTCTTGTGACCTTTCCTACCACATTGATAACAAGTCACTTCAGCCTTGCCTTTGCTTTTGCTCATGTTCCTATGTACATTTCCACTTTTCTTTTCTGTTCTTCCTCTAGCCACATTGGCTGAACCACTACCCTCTCCACTAGCTTTCCTCCTGATTTCCTCATTCAAAATAGAACCCCTTGCACCATCAAAGGTAAGAGTGGGGCTATTAGAAAGTGAAACAACCAATGTTTCCCATGAATCAGGTAAGGTCATCAACAAGAAGAGGTAAGGTCATCAACAAGAAGATGGCCTTAAGCTTATCATCAAATGGAGTTAATCCAGAGTCCTATAATTGTGAAAGAGTACCTGTAAACAAAGATAAGTGCTCAGCCGCACTTTTCGACTCATCAAACTGCATACACACTAGCTTACGCATAAGATTCACTTGATTTACAAGCGTGGTATTTTCATAAGTGGCTTTCAGCTTCTCCCATACCTCAAAAGCAGTCGTAAGGCCTTTCAAATCCACTAAGATTTCATCTGATACAGCCATCTTGATGTAAGTGATGGCCTTTTGTTTAGGTTCATCCATGCTGCATCTATCATATCTTCAAGCTTGACTTCCTCAAGAGCCCCTTCACAATCTTTAAGAAAGAGGATGCCCAACATTCTCTCTTTCCACAAATCGAAACCATTACCTTCAAATCTCTTGATCTCAAACAAGCTTTTGACATCAGAGGAGGTAGAGGCCATGTTTGCACACTAAGAGCTTCAAAATTTCACCAAAAAGGTAAAATTCACATGTTGTCCTACCACATTGATAACAAGTCACTTCAGCCTTGCCTTTGCTTTTGCTCCTGTTCCTATGTACATTTCCACTTTTCTTTTCTGTTCTTCCTCTAGCCACATTGGCTGAACCACTACTCTCTCCACTAGCTTTCCTCCTGATTTCCTCATTCAAAATAGAACCCCTTGCACCATCAAAGGTAAGACTGGGGCTATTAGAAAGTGAAACAACCAATGTTTCCCATGAATCAAGTAAGGTCATCAACAAGAAGAGGTAAGGTCATCAACAAGAAGATGGCCTTAAGCTTATCATCAAATGGAGTTAATCCAGAGTCCTACAATTGTGAAAGAGTACCTGTAAACAAAGATAAGTGCTCAGCCGCACTTTTCGACTCATCAAACTGCATACACACTAGCTTACGCATAAGATGCACTTGATTTACAGGCGTGGTATTTTCATAAGTGGCTTTCAGCTTCTCCCATACCTCAAAAGAAGTCGTAAGGCCTTTCAAATCCACCAAGATTTCATCTGATACAGCCATCTTGATGTAAGTGATGGCCTTTTGTTTAGGTTCATCCATGCTGCATCTATCATATCTTCAGGCTTGACTTCCTCAAGAGCCCCTTCACAATCTTTAAGAAAGAGGATGCCCAACATTCTCTCTTTCCACAAATCGAAACCATTACCTTCAAATCTCTTGATCTCAAACAAACTTTTGACATCAGAGGAGGTAGAGGCCATGTTTGCACACTAAGAGCTTCAAAATTTCACCAAAAAGGTAAAATTCACATGTTGTCCTATGCGCAATTACCTTACGAGACTATAGCTGAGAAATTAAGCCCAAAAACTGTTCAAAACTTGCAAAAATCAATTTCTGAAATTTTGTGCAGAAAATTTCAGAAAATTCCAGAAAGCTTTAATTGCATCAAAAACAACAAATTTGTTGTTTTTCAACCACAAAAAGCATACATAGATGGAAAACCAAGTAAATGGGTGCTTGTTTTCACAAAAGCCCAATTTTTGCAGCAATATGACCTGTAAAATCAGAGAAAAGACCTGCTGTAATAAGTTTCCAGCAAGTATGCACTTCCTCAATCTTTGTACATGTCCTCCCACTTGAAATGAGAGAGAATTTCTGCCACAAAAGACTTGTAGATGAAAAAAATCAGCGATGTGGATGCTGAAATGACCTCTGGGGATACAAAAGGAAGAATAGAAGAGATTCTTCGCGATGAAACTCTCTAAAAAGCACAAAATTTGCTTCAGCTTTGCTCCCGGATGAAGTAATCCTCCAAAAACAGCACTTTTATTGCGAAAAAAGAAGGTTTTTCGCGATGAAATTCTCCCAAATGCAAGAAAACACCTACAGCTTAACATAAGCTGAAGTAGAAAAGCAGTTCGAGCAACTTTGTCGCGATGGAACAGCTCAAAGCTCTGATACCAGTTGAAAGAGGCCGCGGAGAGCTACGTCGTGGTGTGCTCGGTTGCTCCAAATGCCAAGGGAGTGGGCTGTTGCGTGAGGAGAGAGAAAGTAGAGAGAGAAACCTGCACAGAAATTTGGAGAAGAAGATGGAGAAGCTGAAGTTGAAGAAGTCCCAATCAAGTTATGAGAGATTTGGGACCAGGTCTTATTGATAAGTGACTTTTAGGTCATTTGGGCATGTTCACAGATGGCCAATGACCAAAAATCATAAAAATAATGTAAATGCCTACAACTCCCCAATTTGGGGTCCAAAAAATATAACAAAAATATGTCCGGAAAGCTCTCGAAGAGAGCTTTCACATGGAAGGGTCAAAATATACAAAAGGAGAGTCCTTGGGGGCTTTATCCCCAAAAGCCTCAACCTGAAGTCAAACATCTCTTGCTATCCATGCCAAAAGCAAATACCTTGGAGGATGTTATCAATCAAGCAATTCAGTGTGACAATCAGTTGTTAAAAGAAATCCAAGTCCAAGAGTCAGAAGTCTTGAATAATGAAGACACTATTCCTCAAGAATCTAAATCAAGAGTCTTTGAAGGCCAAGAAGTCATTACGAATAATATGGAGCATACAAATTATGAAGATAATAAGAAGATAAAGGAACAGAAAGAGTTCATATTCAATCAAGGAGGTGTGTCTATTCAAGGCACTGCATCAAAGATCTTGGAAACACTACGATGTACCACTAGAAGCTCAAAGGATCTATTGCATGAAGAACCCAAGGAAGCTCAAGAGAGACCCAGTCCTTCACCAAATATCAAGATTGAGGATCATGAAGAATTGGACATCATGCATGTATTAAATTCAAGGATCTCTCAAAGAAGATTGGAAAGCCTAATTTATTGGAAAGCATATGACATCAATGATCGTACCTAGGAACTTATAGAAAATCTTCAAAGAGCAAAATTCAAGGTTTGTGAATTCCATAAGAAGAATGCAATGAAACCCAAACTAGAGAACATGGCCGCTCCTCGTGGAACTCGTCGCTTGAGGGGGAGGTGATGTCATGGACACAGAAAACCATCGTAAACCTTAGATTCCATGTCCATTTCCTATATCTCATGTTTGGTTAGGATTTTGGAGAAACTAATGCTACCATTGTGTCCGAAATGTCCAAAACCCCAAGATCGACTGTCTACTTACTCAATTCTGACACCCGGAGGCCCTGCTTCTAATCGTTGACATCATAATGACATCATCAAGTCGCAACCGCCCTTGGGAACTGCC
Source organism: Ceratopteris richardii (assembly GCA_020310875.1). Lineage (NCBI taxonomy): Eukaryota > Viridiplantae > Streptophyta > Polypodiopsida > Polypodiales > Pteridaceae > Ceratopteris > Ceratopteris richardii. The sequence goes on from CM035416.1 coordinate 100,020,844, forward strand.
CTTGAAAACCTATATAAGGAGGGGTTGGTCACATTCATAATCAGTGTTGCCAATACCAGTCTTGGGAGCTCAAGGAGTCGTGACCACCAAGTAAGTACTCTCCAAGTTCCAGTTCCAGTTCCTGTTCTTGTCTTGTTCCTTATTCCAGTCTTGTCGAGTCTTGTATCCTGGACATCTAGTCTTGTCCTCTTGTAATCTCGTAGTACGAGATCTTGTCTAGTTCTTTCTTGTATCTAGTCCATCTCCAGAGGGGAGTTCTTGTAATCCAAATATCTTGTCTGATACTTACGATCCCGGGTTGTGGGATCTCTTGTATCATCTCTAGTCCAGTTTTCCATACCTATTGGTCCCAGGTTGTAGGACGTCTTGTATCGGCTACATCTTCTTGTATTATTTTCCCTACGTGGGTGTTCTTGTAATAACAAGTGTATTTCTGAAATCTTGTCTAGTGAAGTCAGAGAGCACAATCTAGTGCTCCCCTGACACTAGCACTGCTCATTGCCCACCTCTTCAACCGTGCACCGGTTGAAGGGTTCCCTGATTCATAAACTTCGCACACCATTGTGCCCATTCATAAGTGGGTGATGTTATGGATCCAGCCGCATATCGGACGATCATGATTGGCCCCACATTGGCCAAGTCATATGGAGCGGTACTAGAGACAGAGTTGAGCACTCTCGCCAAGAGGAAGGATATCAAGGCTCCAGGACAAGCGGGATTCAGACAAGATTACTCTACCATTGACCACATCTTCACTTTGAGATGCCTGATCGACGAGGCAAGAGTGAGGAAGAGGAGATTATATTGCTTCCTTGTGGATCTCTGCAAAGCTTTTGACACAATTCCAAAGGAGCAGCTCTTCAGACGTCTACTTGATATCGAGGCTCTAGAGGAGATGATATGGGGGATCTATGCCCTTATGAGAGAGTATCTGGTAGAGTGAGATGTCCGAAAGGCATTTTAGATTCACTTGCTAGCACCATCGAAGTGAAGCAAGGCTACCCTCTCTCCCCACACTTTTTAGGTTATACATTGATGAGATAGTGGACTTCATACAGAAGCAAGAAGGAGATGGCATTTTTATATGCTGATGATATTGTCTTGGTTTCAAAGTCTCTGGAGGGTCTACAACATCACCTACATGGTCTAGATGATTTCTGCACACATAGAGGACTATCAATGAACCTTGGTAAAACCAAGGTTATGATCTTTCATACATCAACGCACATGGGCAGACAGAGTTCTTTCGCAGAAGCACGTGGACCCATCAAGGTAGTCAGCCTTATGTATACTTGGGCATGACATTGACAACAACGTCTCAAGCTGCCTCCATGTCTCAGGAGGCTCGAGATTGATTTACAAAGCTTTCTAGGCATCATGCGACATGGCATTGGCAAGGGACACCTCCTCATGATATGCACAAACACGAGATTGGCTGGCCCACATGGACTTGACATAGACAATCTACCACCAATACGGTATGACTCCCACGCCCGCACCTACTTGCTCTCCCAACAAGAGAGGAATAGGATCATCCGTCACGAGATATGGCATGCATACATATAGAGAACATGGGTCAGCCAAAGAGATCCATTACCGCCAAAAATGCGCTACTACCATGAGCATTTCCTACAGATTTCAAATCAGGGCTTCATTGAGACCCCACGTTACATCCAGTCATACCTACCATACCACCTCCATTTTGTCATTGGGCAACTTCGAGTTTCATCACATCAGCTCGATATGGAGAGAAGCCAGGCCAAAGGAGTCCCCCTAGATGGTGCCCAGGTTGCCATTTAGAGATAGAGAGTGAGAAGCACTTGATTACGAGATGCCCAGCATACTCAGACGTACGAGCACAGTTCAAGGTTGAGGAGTCACTCCAGTTGTGCTTGACCATAGGAGACCAACGGAGGATGGGTCGCTTCATCATGGCAGCATATGAGAGACGAGGGAAGAGGCTCTAGTGCACACATTAGACACAGATGGAACCTCGCCGACTATTACTCAGTTCTTACGACGACTTAAGCCACATCTGACAGACCATGCTTCCAGAGGCATAGGGCTCACGCTCGAGCAAGCAGTGGTTCAGAGTGGGCGGAGCAGACCATGTACGGTTGGGTACCGATGACCATGACTCCATCAGGAGGACATCTCCCACATCAGGATAGTCCACGACCACATGATGGGGCAAAGGAGCACCACCACCACTTGGGTCTCCCTCTTGCAGGAGGTATTGAGTCCACCCCCGATGTACCACATAGTCGACCCTCTTCTGCCCATTTGTACCGATTAGGGTATACACATTCATCCTCCTCCTCCCCCCCCCCTTACATAGGTCCTCATGTATTAGGTGGTCATTATCTGGAGAGTCAGAGCCATGCTCCCCCCTTGCACCACTACTTTATCTTCACTATTCCACCATTGCTAGGTACTCTATCATCTTGTTGTTTTCAGTCGGCATAGTTCTTTGTTTCGTAGTGAGTATTTTTCTTTTCATTGCTACAAAGAGATGACCACAGTTGTACATGGTTTTGTCTTATAGGCCAAATTTGGCCGTTTGGTAGATGTTAATGACTTTCTTTCTTTCCTCCTCCCTCCCTCCCTCTCTCTCTCTCTCTCTCTCTCTCTCTCTCTCTCTCTCTCTCTCTCTCTCTCTCTCTCTCTCTCTCTCTCTCTCTCTCTCTCTCTCTCTCTCTCTCTCTCTCTCTCTCTCTCTCTCTCTCTCTCTCTCTCTCTCTCTCTCCCCCTTACTCATCAATGGGCTTGAGAACCCTAAAAGATAACTGGAAAAAACAACTGGAATTGGGGTTTTGGAGATGGATCCCGTCCAAGCTGACCATCCCTAACATGGGACAAGGCATCCCGAATGATTCGAGATGCATCCCCTGTATCGTATGATTAAAATTTGATTTCCACTATTTACAAAACATCTATCATTCTTAAACATAATTGATACACAAATGTTGAAACAAAGATCAAATTCGCTCAAATATCTTGAGTATAGAAAAAACCCATGTATGAGTAAAAAGTTTTGCATGAGGTCTTGTAGCAAAACATACCATAAGCTACTCATGGGGGTTGAACCCAAGACCTCTTCTTTCCCATCCCTTGGCCTTAACCAGTAGGCTAAGCATCTTGCTTTCCTATAACTTAGAGAGCTTTAATTTTAGCTTCTCTTTCAACTTTTTCAAGCTACTTTTTATGAGGTAGTATAGCTCTTTCTAGGTTATTCTTTTCTTTGTATTTGAGCTTTTTATTTTCCTTCTTTAGAATTTCAATCTCCTTCTTCGGACCTTCATTATGTTGGAAGTGGCATACACACCTTAATACTCAAAAAGAGATGAGTGAAAGACAGAGAGAGAATAGACAAGATTTTCAAAGTGTACCGTAAGTTAAAATGATCACCTACACTAATTGATATTTAAATGTCAAATTGATATTTAAATGTCAAATTGATATTTAAATGTCAAATTGATATTTAAATGTCAAATTACAGTGTGAATATGATACAAACTGACTATATCTGAATCTAGGCAGAAATAGGGAACTAGATACAAAAAATTGTGTGGAAAGTGCCTAAGAGGTATGAAGAGTGTGTATATGTGAGAATGTAGAGAACGAGAACAGTTTAGAACTGTTTCACAACAAACCCTAGTTCTGAAATTAGGGTTTCAAAACCCTAAATCAGAAACTAGCGAACTAACGAGTGTGGAATTGATATAGTCTTGCTAATCACACTAAATCAGCAAGATGTTGATGGTTGGCTGCCAAAATCTCCTCCATAACTGCACCAAAGGTAAAGCATACCTCCTCTAAAAGTTAGTCACCTCTAGGACTCATTGATCCTTGTGATTGGTGCCCAAGTGATGCCATAAGTGACCCCTAAGGCCTCTTTATATAGGTCTCAAGGCTGAACCACGAAATTAACTACGAAAATCTGAAAAAGCACCTCAAAAAGCATGGGATAAAGCAAAAAAACAAACTTGCTTTTCATAAATTAAACAATTGCTTTTTGAGCCTAAATTTGCAATGATCTCATGATCTAGCCATCAGTTGTGAGTGGGAGTTAGCTTTCCTTGATGTAGAAGCTGAAGCGAACAAAATGATGTAAAAACCCTTTTTGAGCAGAAATTAGGGTTAGGGTTTTCTCCTGATCTAGACTTCTAATGAATGAATGTTATATATCAAATGTGTTGATATATTTAGGTAGTGATGTGTGTGAACACACGATGACCGCCGAGGCACTTTTTTCCCTCTTTAGGAGGTTTTTTTCCCCCGGCTTGTATATACGCCGATTGCCCTAATGGGCTACTTATCTTTGTACATTCTCTAGTAATACATTCAGTATTGTGTGTTGTGCTCTAAGCTTCTTCTTCTTCCTCGTGTTGTTCGCGTGCTTCCGCAGACGTCTAACTCCAACAATCGGTATCAGGGCAGGTCGTCGCTTCATCTAGGGCGTCGTCGACACTCCTCCGGTTGGAGTCTCAGAATCGCACGAATTTTGATGAGCATACTCAGCGTGTTTCCGAGATCAAAACGGCTTCACTCTGTGGTGCCGAAATTGCAATCTGAGCTCGTTTCGGCCTCCAAACGCACTATCGCAGCGCTTGTGCAAGCTATTTCGTCTTTTTGTGCCAAAGGTATATACCATTTTCTATTCGCCAATATAAGCGTCTCGAAGTCTGCTACAGGTCTAGCGGAATTCGTCTCGGAAGTTCTGTTCAACTTTTTGAAATGCAGTCAATTTTCTGCATCAAGGTATTTTAGTCACCGGCCATGGCTGAAAGCAGTGATGTATTCCGTATGTTGGCTGTTTAGGATAAGTTGGATGGTACCAACTACCCGTTATGGGCTTATATGATGCGACATGTGTTGGTTGCAAAAGGACTGTGGAACATTATGCAGGGCGTCGAAAAACGTCCTATCACACCTGCAACTGTTACAACTGCAGGTATTGAAGCTGATGCAGAAGGTATCGAAGATGATGATATTCTGCATATTCCTGTTCGTGCTTCGGTTTTTGCTGCATCTACTGTAGAGCAGATTCGTTGGGATGGCAGAGATTCCCAGGCACATGCATTGATAGCTTTGTCTGTCAAACGTGCCATTATTCCTCACATTCGCTCTTGTAGAACAGCTAAGGATGCTTGGGATACACTTACCACATTGTACCAAGCTAGGAATGAGGCTCGTGTTGCTTACCTCCGAAAACAGTTGGAGAGTGAGCACATGAATGAAGGTGATTCTATGAACAGTTTCCTAACAAAGATCAAAGACTTGAAGGAACAATTGATTTCTGCTGATGAGGTTATACCAGATAGCTCACTTGTGCAGACCGAGCACATGAATGAAGATGATTCTATGGACAGTTTCCTAACAAAGATCAAAGACTTGAAGGAACAATTGATTTCTGCTGATGAGGTTATACCAGATAGCTCACTTGTGCAGACCGTTCCGAATGGTCTATCTGATTCATATCAGAGTTTTGCTTCTACTCTTCGGTTGATGATGAAAGGCAATCCATATGCCTTGTCATTTGAGGAGTTAGTCTCTGTTCTGTTGTAGGAAGATCAGTCCAGGCAGAACAGGTCCATTATGCGAGTTGCAGATCAAGCTTTCCTTGCTAGTCAGAAGGGCAAAGGAAAATGGAGCTCTTCAACTAGTAAGCAGAAATCTGCTAATTCTGCATATTCGAAAAAGGAAGATAAAGATGAGAAGAAATCAGAAAAGCAGAAATTGTTTTGTAAGTACTGTAAAGGGAATGATCATATCATAAAGAACTGTCCAAAACTGGCTGCAAAAGAGGCAAAGAAGAAAGAGGCTAGAATGGTTGTTGCAGAGGCCTCTACACCAAAAACAGAGTCTGTTAATCTTGTGCAGGAAGAAGAATGGGCATTTACTACTGACTGCAGTTTTGACCCATCTTCTCATGAGAAGTGCATGTCTGCACTAGACTCGCATGTTTGGTATTTTGACAGTGGGGCGACCAAACATATTACCCCGCAGCGCAGTTTCTTCTCTTCACTCGAGCCTGCCCCTAGGCGATGATTGCAAAACTTCAAATTTTTTAATATATATCTCTTAACTGCTTTCCAATGAATCTTGAGAGGACTGTGGATGAACCTAGATACTTGAGAAAGTGCAAATTGAATGTTAGGACATGTGTTATATAAATAGATCAAACAACCAACTTCTATATAAAGTAGCCTCAAAAGATTATGAATCTTCTTTTGCCTATAATAGTATATTAATATCCATAGGTGTTTGCATAAGCTTGGAAGGTGACATCTCAAACCTTTCCAATAATGTCTCAATGTATTTCAATTGTGTTATATAGATATACTCATCTCTATACTTGAACTCAATCCCAAGATAATAATGCAAAATGTTTAAATCATTCGCATCAAATGTATGCTTAAGATGTGCTTTAAAATATAGAAGGTCTGGAATCCTTGGGACATGTCATGATCATATCATGAGCATATATGATAATAAAAATCAAAACATTTTACTCCACTTTAACATAAAGAGTGGGAGCTTCATCCGAGTTTTCAAAACCAACAGATAAGAGATAGATATGTATTTTCTCATACCAACGTCTTGCCTGCTTTAGTCCATACAAAGCTTTAATAAGCTTACATACTAAATGCTCTTTACATGTTTCTTCAAAACCTTCTGGCCGCTGAATATAGACATCTTCATGAAGATCACCATTAAGAAATGAAGTTTTGATATCTAACTGGCATGCATTACATCCAAAGAATGCAACAAGAGAAAGTAAAGTTTTGACTACTGTCATTCTAGAAGTAGGCGCAAAAGTCTAATCATAGTTAATTCCTTTCTTTTGTGCATAAGCTTTGACTACTAATCTTGCTTTATACCTATCAATGGTGCCATATGCCTTTCTTTTGATTTTGAAGATCCACTTAACACCAATTTCCTTTTTACCTTTCGGTAACTCACAAAACTTCCATGTTTGATTCTTATGAATAGAATCAATCTCTTCTTACATAGCTTTCTTCCATATAAAACTTTGTAGTGCATCTTTAACATTAGTTGGTTCATTCTCAATTCAAGTTAGTGCTAAAATGTTATGAATCTCAAAATGTTTTGCGTAACTTACCTGATCTGCTTGTTCTCTCCTTGTCTGACTTCGGGTTCGTCCTATGAAGTTCTTTATACCACTGTCACCTCAGTGTATTCTTGAAAAGTGGTGAAATCTCTTCTTATTCTTCAGTATCTCTTTTTTCTAGAACTCTGGAACCTTCTCCAACTTCATAAATCGGAATACCAAGAGGTATTGATGATGGACTAAGTATTGATGTAGGCAATGGAACCCTCATTTCACCTTTATCAAGTGCTTCTTTTAGGGTTTGATAAATTTCATCACCCCCTTTATATAGCTGAATATAAGAATCCAAATTCGTTCTAAAAAATGCATAGTCACTTGTCTTCAGAAATTTGGAATCTCTTCCTTCTTATCAAAAATCTGACTTTCTGAAACATATGCATTGCATGAGAGTAGGATATCACCTGTATCTAGAACATAGAATCTGTATCCTTTGCTTTCAATTGCATAACCAATAAAGACAGCTTTAATGGCTTTTACATCAAGCTTACGACGATTCTTCTTTTCAATATGAAAATAAGCTCGAGAACCAAAGACTTTGAAATAATTCACATTTGGTTTCTTCCCATAATAAGCTTCATAAGGTGTAATGCCATTCAAAACTTTTGTGGAAGACCTGTTCAGAATATGATTAGTTGTATGTACTGCATCAAACCAAAACTTCGGAGAAAGCTTTTTGGATGACATCATACTACGGATCATCTCAACAAGTATCCTATTCTTTCTCTCTGCAACACCATTCTGTTTTGGAGTATAAGCAATAGTGAGCTGATGAGAAATACCTTTGTCTTCAAGAAAAGACTTAAAGTCTTTTGACATGTATTCTCCTCCTCTATCACTTCTTAAAATCTGAGTTTTTTTTATTGACTTTCATTTTCAACCATAGCTAAGAACTTCTTGGAAGTAGGAAAGACTTCTAACTTTACTTTAAGACCATAAATCCAAGAATTTCTTGAGAAATCATCAATGAAACTAACGAAATATCTAAAACCTTTAATAGAATCTGTTCTTATCGGACCATTCACATCTGAATGTATGATCTCCAACTTCCTTGTGGCCGTGATATATCCATGCTTCTTGAAAGGAAGTTTGTGAAGCTTTCCTTCAAGACATCCTTGACATGATTCTACATCATCTTGTAAAGCAAAAGTAGGCAGACTCTCCATCATATCATGATCTTTGATGTGCTTGAGAGTTGTGTAACTAATATGACCAAATCTAGCATGCCATAATTTCATATTCTCCTTAGGTGTAGAAGATCAGCGATATTAGCATGACTAATTTTGGATAATAGACATGCCACTTCTGTTTTCACCTTGAAGTAGACAATGCTCCTCATTGGGTGAGAGGATCTGACATGAATCTTTCTTAAAAATGACTTTAAAACCATATGACAATATGGTAGAGATAGAGAGCAAATTCTTCTTCATTTTCGGAACATAAAGAACATTGGAAACTGTGAAATTTCCACTTGCTCTTTAGATTTACTTCTCCAATACCTACAACATCCAAATCATGACCATCTGCAATGGTCACTCTTCTCCTTGAAGAGTTAATAAGAGAAGAAAATACCTTTTTGCAACTTGTCATATGCTTAGTAGCTCTAGAATCAAAAATCCAAGGATTATCAGAGCTTGCATTTAATGCTGCTTGATCAAAAGCTAATTCTTCAATAGTAACACATGCATAAGATTTTTCCTTAAAAAACTTAGGTTTTGACTCATCTTCAATATTATTACCTCATGCTTTCTTCTTCTCATTAAAAATCCTTGTTTTGCATTCTACTATGAAATGAACTCGTTTCTTACTGTAATGGCGAATTGCTTTCTTTGAATTAGATATAGTAGCAAATTTTTCTTTGGGTGTGGAGGAAGCATTAGGACCGAAAGGTTTAGGATTACAAGACTTACTTTCCTTCTTAATTTGTTGACTCTTCTTCTCCTTCTTTGTGGTCTCCTTCTTTTTCTTCCCCTTTGATGATGATAACATAGCTTCATCATTCTCTTCCATACTCTTTTGTTGATCTTCATCTTGAAGTAACAAAAACTGCAACTCTTCGAATGAAAGTTCTCTATCTCTTGTAGAAAGAGATAAAGAAGTAACAAAAGCACAATATGAAGATGGAAATGAGTTTAGAAATGCGTTTACCATATCTGCATTTACCATCTCTTCATCTGAAATATTGACTCCCACATTAAGTAATTGATCTCGTAAGTCTTTGAGCTTCAAAATGTGTGATTGAACTGATTCACCAACTTTCATCCTTATGTTGAGTAGTTGCCTCCTAAGATGAGCTTTCCTCAAGGTATTATGGACAAAGGAAACCATCCTGAGGCTCAAATTCCATGTGACTTCCATATCTCATAATTGGTTCAGAATCAGGAGAAACCAATGCTTCCATTGCATCCGGAACGTGCCAAAACCCTAAGATCGATTGTCTACTTTCTAAATTCTAACATCTAGAGATCATGTTCGAGTTGCTAACATCATTGATGACATCGTCAGCTCGAAACCGCCCTTGTGCCCTCGAAATCCTATATAAGGAGGCCTTGGCCACATACATACTCAGTCTTTGCCAATACCAATCTTGGGAGCTCAAGGAGTCGTGATCGCCAAGTAAGTACTCTCCAAGTTCAAATTCCAGTTCTTTCCTTGTTCCTTGTTCTAGTCGTATAGTCTTGTATTTTGGACATCTTGTCTTTTCCTCTTGTAATCTCGTAGTACGAGATCTTGTCTAGTTACTTCTTGTATCTAGTTCATCTCCCTAGAGGGAATTCTTGTAATTGAGATATCTTGGTTCATACCTACAGTCCCGGGTCGTGGGATTTCTTGTACAATCTCTAGTCCAATTTTCCATACCTAACGGTCCTGGGTGTCAATTATATATTCTCCCTACATGGGTGTTCTTGTAATCAAAAGTATAATTCTAAAATCTTGTCCAGTCCAGTCAGAGAGCACAATCTAGTGCTCCCTTGACATTTTGGCAAGACTCGCTTCTATCCAAGACCAGGGATCATGAAGAACGCTTATGAACAGATCGTAACATCACTTCAGAGTCTCTAACAATAAGTTGAGGACCTAACTCATCAGACACAAGCCGAGATGGAACATCCGGTGCATGTAGGCACACTCCTCCAAGAATTACAAGAACGGATCAGGAGTCTTCAAGCAAATCAAGGGAGTATTCAAGTGAATCAACGACCTAGTACATCCTTCATGAACGAACCCAAGATTTGCATGCCAGAAAAGTTCGATGGGGATCGCACAAAGTTTCGTGGATTTCTTCCGCAAGTTAAGTTGTACATCCGTATGCAACATGATAGGCACCCTGATGAGGCATCCAAGGTCAGGTCTATTGGAACCTTGCTATGTGGCCAAGCATTATCATGGTTTGCCCTTGTTAGGAATTGAACTCACAATCTCCCGGTTAGGGGTGTGATGGGCTAACCACTTTCCCTAAAAGCCATGGTTGAGGATTACTTCCTAATCCTCTCTCTTAAGGCATGATTCAACCATCTCCTACTAGGATGATGTGACATTCATTTCCCCTTAGACTGAGCATTGTCCTCAATGCTCACTTATGGACCATTCAGACTCTCTTGGACCCACTTTCCATGCATGAGCGCTTCCACCAACCTCAACTCGAGCACATGGACCAAATTTGGACCTATCCCACCCTCTATGGGTTCCCAAACGCCCATGCACCTTCATCTAAGGCCAGTTTCACACTCACCACAGATAAACTCTTTTTCCAAGTGCCCACGAATGAGGCGCAAACCTCCATCTAGCCCAAGCTCCTCAACTAGGCTCTGATATCAATGTTAGGAATTGAACTCACAACCTCCCGGTTAGGAGTGCGATGGGCTAACCACTTGCCCCAAAAGCCATGGTTGAGGATTACTTCCTAATCCTCTCTCTTAAGGCATGGTTCAACCATCTCCTACTAGGATTATGTGACAGCCCCAATCTTGGAGAAGAACATGGAAGTGCTTCAAGACTATGAGGGGTTTCTTCAAGAACTCACTTCCATATTTGGAGATGCAGACACAAGTCGAGTGGCAAAAACAAAATTTCAAAAGCTACGTCAAGATAACCGCCCTACCTCTAGCTATGCATTAGAATTTAGGCAATTGATATATGATCTCACTTGGCATGAAGATTATTTCATAAACCAATTTAGATGGGGGATTCAGAGATGATGTGAAGGACCTTCTTCTCACGATGCCAGAGGTTAAGACATTGAATTAATACATCACGCAAGCTATTAAATGTGATAACCGACTTTTTGAAAGGAAGCAAGAAAAACAAGTAGAAGGAAGACCTCGCCAATGGAAACCCTTCCAACCAACTCCTAAAGATGAGTCTATGCCTGAACCTATGCAGATAGATGTAACTAGGTTCCAACATCTAACACCACAAGAGAAACAAAGAAGGAAAGATAACAAGTTATGCTTCTATTATGGAGAACCATGGCCATATTGTAGTTAATTGTCCCAACAAGAGAACGAACTCGCCATATTGCAGTTAATTATCCCAACAAGAGAACGAACTCTAGAGTCGCATCCATCCTTGTAGATAAGGGAAACGAGGAAGTCCAACTATAAAAGAGATTGTACAGCCAGACCATGATAAAAGAAAGGGTCTCATAATTTGAGCGACACCCGTAAAAACATGTCTTGCCCCTGTAAAGTTAATCACACCTAAGAAGACCCTTTCCCCCATAGCCCTAGTAGATCCAGGAGCCTCCTCATGTTTCATCAATGAAGGATTGGTTAAGAAACATGGAATTCGAGTACTTTAGAAGAACAAACGAGTAGTAGCTAAAGTAGTAGACGGACAACCTCTAGCATCTCGGAATATAACCATGGAAACCATACAATTAAGAGTACATCTTGGTGACCACGATTCCCACATATGTTTCAATGTAATATCGAGTCCAATAAATATAGTTATCATCGGAATACCCTCGTCAAAGAAACATAATCCAAAGATTAATTGGGAAAAGAATAAAATCACCTACCGAGATATCTAGAAAAACACGACATATGTTGGAGCTAAAGCCTTCATACATGCAGTAAGGAAGGAACCGACATATATGATCTATGCCATACCAACTCAAGAGCCTAAGAAAGATGATTCAGTGAAGCCACCCGACCAATACCAAGGTTTTGAAGATGTTTTCAAAAAGAAGAATGTAGCTACATCTCAAGAGGGAGCACGACCACCCTTCAGACCAATCTATAGACTATCCCCAAAGAAACTTACAGAATTACGTAAGAATATTGATGAGAATCTAGCCAATGGGTTTATCAAACACTCGACGTCTCCTATAGGAGACCCTATCCTATTCGTAAAGAAGGACGGAACTCTTTGTCAGTGATCGAGATCTACAGTTCATATCTAGCTTTTGGAACCATCTATGCAAGCTTCTTGGTTTTCAAGTTAAATTGTCCACAACCAATCATCCACATACGGATGGACAAACGAAACGGGTGAATCAAGTCTTAGAACAGTATTTCCATTGCACCATAAACTATCATCAAAATGATTGGTTCGAGGTTTTACCCTTTGCAGAGTTTTCCTATAACAACAATATTCAGCATCGTGTTCAGAATCCATCATATCAAATTAGGGATAAAGTGTGATTACTCGGAAATAATTTGCAAACTTCAAGACCTTGTGCAAAGCTAGACCATCAAAGAGTTGGTCCGTTCACCGTCCTGACCAAGATTACACCAGTCACCTTCAAGCTCCAATTACCAAGCACCATGAGAATACATCCAGTTTTCCATGTGTCCATGTTGGAACCATATCAGATTACCATTGAGGGGGGAGAGACCTAGTCCTTCACCACCTATTGAGATTGATGATCATGAAGAATTCCAAGTCGAGCATGTCCTAGATCCCGAGGAAGATTGGAGTACCTTGTTCATTGGAAAGGGTATGATATCAGTGATCGTACTTGGGAACCTGTAGAAAACTTTCAAAGAGCACCAATCAAAGTTCGAGAATTCCATAAGAGAAATCCAATGAAGCCGAGATCAGAAAACATGACCGCTCCTCGTGGAACTCGTCGCTTGACAGGGAGGTGATGTCATGGACAAAGGAAACCATCCTGAACCTCAGATTCCATGTGACTTCCATATCTCATGGTTGGTTCAAAATCAAGAGAAACCAATGCTTCCATTGCATCCGGAAGGTGCCAAAAACCCTAAGATCGATTGCCTACTTGCTAAATTCTTCCATCTAGAGATCATGTTCGGGTTGCTGACATCATCAGCTTGAAACTTCCCTTGGGAACGGCTCAGTCTTGCCAATACCAGTCTTGGGAAGGAGTCATGACTGCCAAGTAAGTACTCTCCAAGTTCCAGTTCCAGTTCTTGCCTTGTTCCTTCTTCTAGTCTTGTATAGTCTAGTTCTTGCCTTGTTCCTTGTTCTAGTCTTGTATAGTCATGTATTTTGGACATCTTGTCTTGTCCTCTTGTAATCTCGTAGTACGAGATCTTGTCTAGTTACTTCTTGTATCTAGTTCATCTCCCTAAAGGGAATTCTTGTAATCGAGATATCTTGGTTCATACCTAGAGTCTCGGGTTGTGGGATTCCTTGTATCATATCTAGTCCAGTTTTCCATACCTAATGGTCCCAGGTTATGGGACGTCTTGTATCAATTATATATTCTTGTATCATTCTCCCTACATGGGTGTTCTTGAAGAGGAGAAACGATATTTTGCCCAAAATGAAGTGATTTCACCATATTGTGCCTACTCTGAAAGATAAAATGCCCATTTATTTCTATTGATTCAGCTTCGATGACACCCACAATGCATTCCTGTGAGCATTGATGAAATGGATGTGTCCAAGAAAAGTAAGGGAGTGAGTAGTAAAAGCTCACAACAACCTACACTTGCCCAAGCATAGGTGGTGTATTAAAGACTCTTAAGCTTTCTTAGAGAAAGACAAAGGCTTATGGAAATTTGAGATTGCACAAACCATCATTGAGCCAATCTCCCATTATTGTGCTTCAATTGGTTCTATGGAAATATGTGGTGAAAGCAAACACTAATGTAGATCCATGAGAAAGTTGGTATAGAGTTTCATATAATCATATGAGGATTAGAAAACTAATAACGAGAAAGAAAAGATCGATAAATGCTTAGAATGTGTATTTGTTGGGCTAAATATGGATGCTCCATTCTCTCGAACAGATTGAGTGATCACAAGAAAAGAGGGATATTACCATTCTTGTGTCTTTCCCTCATGGTACTTATTTCTTATGAGTGGTAGATGCAGGCGTAAAAGTCAAGGATCCCAATAGCTTCATTTATTTACATATCCGTCATGCCATACTTGAGTTAAGTCAAATTTTCCAAAATTCATTCATACAAATTTAAAATTATGATTGAGAGTTGTTGATGTAGCACGTTAGTAGTTACATGTATGACATATTATGGATTTTAGAATATATCTAATATATGTAATATGTAGATACATGCATAGTACATTAAACATTTACATACATACATATTGCATAGACTATAGTACATACATACATGTAATATGTTACAACTTTTAGTAGTAAGAACATTGTATAAATTATATTGTACTTACCACTACATGGCATCATGCACTAAGAGTGTTATCTCAATTGATTTTAATTTTATGATACATTTTAATTTGTTTTGATATGTCACATCCATAAGACTTTCATCTAACAATGCCAAATCGTAATATGCAAAGGCCTTCTTGTTCAAGTTTATCCATTTTGAATTTGTCACGCTAGCAACCTTAACTTGAGCAAGTGCAACATCAGAATCTTTCAAAAATAGGATACGTTGCATGATTGCAACTTATCCTTACAAGGATCAAAGCCTTTCCACTTCAAATCTTTTTATTTCAAAGAAATTATTTGCACTAAAAAAAGGCTGTGTTGCACAAGGAATGTAAGAATTCCAAAAAGAATACTAATTTCTGAAATTTATGTGAAAAATTATTTCCAGTTATAAATAAAATCTGAAATTTCCCGCAACTTTCTGGAAAATTCACAATCTACTGCACCTTGTATGCAAAATGTTCCTATAAGACTGAGAACAAAAGATGACACACAAATTTGAAGATGAGGCAGATATATTGATTTTGAAAATTTTAAAAAAAAGATTCAGGAAGGAGAAAGTGTCCAATTTTCAGGGATTTTCATCTCAATTTCGGTGGATTCCACAACTATCAAGAATTCTGAAGCATGTGACATTAAAACCTGCCAATTTCCAAAACCTGTGTGAACCTGAATTTTTTGCAAACAGGTCGAAAATAACCTACTGTAATAAAAAATTGCCTTTCCAAGGAGTGCACGAGTGCAGATAACACACCTGCACTGTAATTTTGTGTCCTTGCTGCAAAATATTTTCAAATGTACACCTTTCAACAATAGACTACATGTGGGAGAGCTGTAATGGGTGTTTTGTTCCAAAAGGAAAGACCTTTTGCGATGAAAACCTTAAAGAAGTCAATTTCTTACTTCAAAAGGATGATGGGCTAAAATCGAGAACTGTTTCCAGCATCTTCTTCATGAAAAATTTGTTCAAAGCTCTGACACGACTTGAAAGAGAGAGAGAGAGAGAGAGAGAGAGAGAGAGAGAGAGAAGAGCTTTCGAACGAGTCTTCAGGTATGCCGGGAGACCAAGGAAAACCTTGAGTGCAGCTCTTTCCAAGGGACTAAGATAGGCCTTGATTTTCGTATGGATATCAGAGGAGGAGAAGAGGATGTATGTACAAGTTCTCTAAATGTACTTGTCATATGTTTAAGACCACGGTCCATAGTTTTATTAAAATGAGTTTTGGGCACTTGAATAATGTTTTATATTATGAGCATGTCCAAGTGACTCCAAAGCCAATAAAATACATATTTGTGGCCTCAAATGTGGCTTAAAAAATAATGCCAAAATATCTCCAGAAAGCTCTCGTAGAGACCTACAGCATAAAAGCACCTAAATCTAAACTAGGAGATTCTTTGGGGCCTTTACTGCTGACATTCAGAAGCCAATCACTTAGATGTACAAATCATGATCCACTTGGAACAACCAACAACTTAAATCATCCAAGCAAGGATAAACTTTTGCCATCATAGCTGATGCCATGGAACGCTTCAAAATTGCTTGAATTATCACCCTAACTTAGTTGTGCCATACTTAGTCTTCATTATCATTTGCATTGTTGTACTTTGAGGATAAATGGTCTTCGCAAATCACTGCATTGTTGCAGTAATAGGAAACATTATCAAAATATAACCCATCCTAGATCACAAACCTGCTTCCCTTCAAGTATTATAAATAGAGGAGCCTGTAAGCTCTCAAGTCATGCCAAGACAAGTTCTGGGAATGCAACCAACTAGGTCCTCGTT
The DNA here is from genome assembly GCA_020310875.1 of Ceratopteris richardii. Taxonomy (NCBI): domain Eukaryota; kingdom Viridiplantae; phylum Streptophyta; class Polypodiopsida; order Polypodiales; family Pteridaceae; genus Ceratopteris; species Ceratopteris richardii. The sequence goes on from CM035416.1 coordinate 100,037,370, forward strand.
TAATCACAATACTTGTGATAATTTGGCTTGTATTCGTGTAATAGCCTTGCCCAATCACTACTTTTGAAATTGATTTGTCACGTTGGTGAAAGAATAGATCATAGTAGGACTACAAAAAGGTATCTTCCCTATTGGAGCTTCTTTTGAGAGTCAGTCCTTGAATGATAAGAATGTTGAATTGCATCTGAGCAAATTTTGTTCCATGTCAAAATACAGGTCAGTGGATTATTCATCTGATTGGTATGCTGAGATTCCTATCAAGACTAGTTTTTAACAAGAATGACTTCACAATATCAGCAACGGTTTGCCCGCAAAGAAATTAACCATGTGATAAAGAGCAAAACTGTTGTGTAGGAGAGTGTATCACTTGAAATTTAAACATCAAAACCAAAAACTATTTAGAGACTGATCTTGGGAAAAATTGCTTACCCATCAATGCTCCAGCATTACATATCTGTTCTGAGATCTGATCTGTCAGTGAGGTGGCTAGTTGTTGCAAAGTAGCATGTTGATGAAGCTTCTCTTCTCTGCACCATTCCTCAATTCGTAAGCTTACAGTCCTTAAAACATTCAATGCTTTATCTGGAAATTTCCCCATTGCAGATTCTCCAGAGAGCATCAATGCATCCACTCTCTGCCTCACCATCTCTGATACATCTGCCACCTACAATATATAATGTCAAGCAATCCTGAATAATTAATATATGAAAAATTAAAATCACAAGGATGTACAGTCCTACTAACAGATAGTCAAATATGGTCTAAAATCGAGTATAAACTGTGAGTATTATAAATGTTTTAATTCATTCAGTTCTCTTGCATGCCAAAAAGGATGTAACGCCAAATAGTCAACCTGAATCCACTCCAATACACTTGCTATAACTCATTATGTTCCACAGTATACACTCCAATACACCTGAATCCACTCCAATACACCTGAATCCACTCCAATACACTTGCTATAACTCATTATGTTCCACAAAAACATAGAAAACATCGTCCAACACAATTTACATGGTTTGGAGAGGATACTCGTGCAGTTCGATCAAAGGGGATTCTAAGTGATTCCCTGCAGATGTGAACAACAAACTGTCCTTGGGAGCATTTCAAGATTCACAAATATACCTCTGCTCGTGTGGGAGTTGGGAACTCGATCATTGATTCCAATAGCTGGGATGCAACAATGACTGGCTTGTTCAATTGCCTGCACAGTTGGACAACTTCCTGCTGCACAGAAGGAACCTGTTCAAGAGGAATCTGAGCACCAAGATCTCCCCTTGCAACCATCGCACCATCTGATACGAGTATAATATCCTTCAAATTTTTTAGAGATTCACAACTCTCTATTTTTGCAAGCACACCAATTAATCTGCCAAAAGACAGAATATTTGAACTTCATTATCAATCAAAGCGAAAACTTCCCAAGTAAGAGCCAAGATGCTATGCAAAATAATAACAGACGTAAATGAAACCTTTGAGGAGATCTCGCTGCAATATAACTCTTGAGATGCTTAATGACATCTGCGGTCTTCACAAATGAAATAGCAATGAAGTCAACTCCCTGTGCTATCCCAAAGTCTATATCAATCCAGTCCTGATGAAAAATACACAAATATCAGGAAGCCAGGAATGAACAGGGATGCCTAACTCACCATAGATCTCAGTAAAAAAACATATCCATTGAGTTCATTTACATATATAAATGGCCCTTGTTTTCACAGAACAAACATTATGTCCAATCACTTCAACATTTTAAAACCATGAAAAATTTTTCAAAACATCAATAGCATCAACTTTTACTCACTGCAACAGAAACCTTGCTACATTGAGTTGACCGAATGCATGAGTATGGGAATTCAAGTTATCTCACACATGTACATAAGGGGAAAAACTGTCCCATAATAGATAACAAGGAGGTGTTCCTCCACATCTCAAGGCTCACCCCCCTGAAAACTTTCATTATGAATCCACTCTCAAATGTTGCATAATAGATGACAAGGGGCCAGTTGCTCATCCCTGAGAGTTTTCTCTACTATTCATCCACTCCCCATGGTATTGACAAAGGGATAACATTAAAAAAGTGGGAGTTAAAAGCAGAAATATGGTTCCTTTTATGTCACCAACATGACCGAATGAGCCATGCAAACTATAGCCCACAAACAAACATTAGTTTCCTTCAATGCCAGGACCGAAGTTCTTTAATAGAAGAACTTACTATGAGTGCCATTCACTGTGCAAGGAATGAACATGTGCGCCACAATTCTAGAGCCATGCTGTTCGAGATTATCACCAGACTACCTTGTGGTAGAGCATATGAGTCTCTAGCTCACATAGATATTAATTTTACCATAGTTTTCCTGGCTATACTATGCTAGCCCAAAAATTTATGACTATGCTTATAACAAGTAGCTCCTACAGAACCTAAGCATTTTCTGCTGCAGTCAGCAAAGATTTGAAAGATTTCTGCATTGCAAGGATTGCCTGATTTTCCAACTCACGTGTACCTAAAAAACAGTGGCTGAAGGATGATAATCTTTCAAAGGTCAAACACCACTCATCCATATATACATACATGGGGTTCATACCCTTCTCTCTCTCTGGTAGTACTCCTCACTTATAATTTTTTTGCAAGAAATAGAAGTAATTTTACTAAAAGCTGAGTACACCACTATCAATCTCCATAAATGATGGGGAGAAAGAAGTATGGTGTAGCACTTTATGAGTGCAACATATAAACAAACCTTCCTTAAACAAAAATAAGCTCCCATACCTAGCAGGAAAGAGAACTTAAATGAGGGCATAGGCTCCACATGTGTAATAGAATCCCAATTATACTGTTTTTTAACTTAGTTTATCCATAATAGCACATTATAAACGTGACAAAAAGCTCTAGAATTCAGTGTTCCTGCTGCTGCCTCAGTAGACAGTTATAGTAACATGGACTAATAGAAATGTTCAGTTTGGACCTGCTGGAAACCGAGTTTCTGTATACACAAAACATAAGTGGTTGCAACTTGAATCATGATGTACATACATCAAAGACAAAACAAGAATGATAAGAAAATCATGTATCAAAACATCATAAAAGATCGATATGTATCATGATCATCAATGTCATACATGTAACATCATTCATGGATGAAAATGGGAAACTTTTTAAAACAAGAAACGGCGTTTCCAGCAGGAAACAGAACGTGGACACGAACTGTTCCCAACCCTTGCCAATCACGTTTCCTGTTACTATGATTGAAATTAACTGATTTCCATACGAATGCAGCCCCCAAAAGTCTCCTAGTACACATACAATGATACATGTAACACATGTGCAACAGACTCTTCTGATGCAAGTAGAGAATTTAAGTGGTGCTTCAATTTTATATTGGGATGACAAGCCATCTTTCTATTGTTATTTGCCTTATTGATAGCCTGTTGGCAGCTTGTGGTTAGTTTTCTCTGTTTCTATTATTTTATGAGAGTCACTCTTTTTGGCTTTGATACATGTTTGGTGCAGTCTATATGCCTATGCTTGCAGAAGTGTATTCAATGCAGCTTAAATTGAGAGGTTCAATTTTGACACTATAGCAATGCTCTTGAACAAGTCAATGTGTGCTTGTCTTCCTTGTACTTAAACGAGTGTTTTGTTATGATGCCAAATTGTCAGCCCACGAAGCAAGATAGATACATCATACAAGTATACACAGTAAGAGATCATACATGCATGAGAGAGAGGTCAAAAATATTGATATGACTCCGATCAATTAACTCCAATAGAGCCTTTCAAGGATGTTGATGAAGATGCTAAGATGTAGAGGGCCGAGGCTTATGAAGACGATTACAAACTCCAAGACTGAATGTTGAGGCTGAATGTAGAGGTCCTCCAAGGCGTCCAAGAGGTTCACTTAATTGGAGAGTTCTGTGAAAGGAAGGGGGAGGAGCCTCCCTCAGAGGAGCAATGAGCCCCCCAAGGGAGCTCCCACGTGTTTGGCGCCCAACAAAGCATCAACCCAGGATTACATCAGCCCTGTCCATGTGCTGCCCCGAGACTCTCAGGTCTGCCCGCACTCCTTGCGAGCTGCCCGAGAAGGAGAGCTTCCATAACACTCTCTCTTCTCCCTTGTGTTGAGGAGGTAAGGGAATTCTCAATCAATTTATACCTGATTTCGGTGCTGCAACGGAGGCATGTGGGATATATGGCAAGCCATGCATGCATCTGTCGACTATGAAGCCTCATAGAGAGGAGAGATCGATTTTCTCATCTACTTCCCCTTTAGAAGGCATATCAAGAGTACCCACTAGCCTCACTCTTTTAGTCATAACTTCTTCATTACTTATCCAAATGGAATGATTCCACTTCCTATGGAATCTTCACTCAAAGGACTATCCATTAATACGTGGAAGATATATTTGAGTACATTCAACCACATGTACGAAGCTTCAAAGTTGACTGTCCATTATCAACTAGCCTCCATGGAGTATCTTTTCCATGCAAGGAGGATCGAGGTCGACTTGAAGACTCAAGAGGGCTAAGTGGCAATCATTTCTGGAACCTTTGCTGCACTATACCTGCAAGTGGATTTTGTGATACTTAGATAAGTTTTCTTGTGAATCAATGCTTTTCTACTCTCTTTTATGCATTGTTTGGCATTTAAGATAAGCATAGGCACGTTATACATGCATATATGCTTGCTCATATGCTTGTTAATCTCTGCACTTCTAATAAACATAGGATGGTAGCATGATTTTTTAGAGGTATGGCGAGAAGAAAGTAAGAACATCCAGCATTCTTATTAGTTTATCCATGCCGCAAGCACGTTGATCATTATAAAGGGTGTGTAGTGCCCTTGGGTTATTTTGGTTGTGGATTGTGTGCCCGTCAACGCACTTGTTTTAAAGTGTATGGAGAGCACTTGCTTAAAATTTTTTTATGATTCTCAATTTCCTACCAAATTTTTTTAAATTCTGCATGCATAGTTGATTGATGCATAAAAAGTAGAGAGCATACTAAGTGTTTGCTGATTTTGCTTTTTCCTTATGCAAAGGCTTGTGATTTGTTAGTTTCTGCTTTCACTCTTTGCTCTAAATGTACATAAGAGCACGTAGATTTCTTTTTTAAAAGAGAGAGAGAGAGAGAGAAAAGCAAAACATATGGAGAAGCTCACATGGAGCATCTCTTGACTGAGCAACAGGTGAGTGTCCAGCAGCACAGGCAGGTGAGAGAAAGAGTGAGAGAGAGATTGAAAGAAGAGAGGCACAGCTGTTTTGGTGGGTTCTCCAAAAGAGAAGTGAACCCTAACTTTAGTTTAGGTTATTATTTATAAGGCCTAGCCAAGTTCACACTGAACTTGGCCAAAAGAATAAAAATGACTATAATCAGCCTTTTAAAGGCCTCTACACAAAGTGTAGAACTATGAGGGGTCATTTAGGGCCTTTACCCCAACAACCTCCCACTTAAAGGCATAAATGACGCCTTTAAGCTATGTGACTCCCACCATCTGTATACATAGCTCATGTTGTGCTTTGGACAAGCACTTAGTAAGAACATCTGCAGGATTCTGTGATGTATGGACCTTAACCAATGTGATAAGGCCATCCTCAAGCACTTCTCGAATGAAGTGATACCGCAAATCAATGTGCTTTGTACGTGCATGGAACATGGCATTCTTTGCTAAACATATATCACTTTGGCTGTCACATCCAAGCATAGGTGCCTTGCTGGGCAAACCAAACTCACAGCATAAACATGCCAGCCAAATGGCTTCCTTGGAAGCCTCAGTGCCTGAAATATATTCAGCCTCCGTAGTTGACAGAGCAACAATCTTTTGCAACCTAGAACACCATGAAATAGCACCTCCTACAAGAGTAAATATATATCCACTTGTGGATTTACGAGTATCCACATCACCAGCCATGTCAGAGTCACAAAAGCCTTTCAGCTCCAATGGATCTTTGCCATAGCAAATACATTTATTCTTGATCCCTTTCAAGTACCTCAAGATAGATTTGACTTCCTCCCAATGAGCTTTGCCAGGATTAGCCATAAACTTGCTAACAACTCCCACTGCATGAGCAATGTCTGGCCGAGTGGCAACCATAGCATACATAAGTGAACCACAGGCTAATGCATATGGAACCCTCTTCATGTAGTTGGCTGCATTATCATCCTTGGGACAGTCATCTTTGGAAAGCTTGACATGTGGCTGCAATGGCACTCCAAGAGGCTTAGAATCAGCCACATTAAATCTGTCCAGTACTTTATCAATGTACTTTTCTTGGGATAAATGCAAAGTATGCTGCTGCCTATCCCTTTTTATTCGCATACCAAGAATATGCTCAGCTTCCCCAAGGTCTTTCATTGAGAACTCAGAGTTCAGCTGCTGTTTGAGAGCATTTAGAGTGCCCTTTTTCTTCTCAGCCAGCAGCATATCATCTACATACAGCACAAGAATGATTGGGCTGCCATCTTCATCCTTTTTAGTGTACAAACAGTGATCTGCATGGCTTCTTTTGAACCCATGTTTGAGCATAAATGCATCAAACTTCTTATACCATATAAGAAGTTTGTTTCAGCCCATATAAGCTCCTTTTCAGCTTGCATACCAGATGCTCTTTTCCAGGAATGGCATATGTACAGCTCTTCATCTAAGTCACCATGCAAAAAAGCTGTTTTAACATCCATTTGGAATAGCTCCAAATCCAAAGCAGCTGTAGTAGCAAATAGCACACATAGAGTGGTAATTTTAACTACCGGAGAGAACACCTCTTGGAAATCAATGCCCTCCTTTTGGGCATATCCCTTAGCAACCAGCCTTGCCTTATACTTGGGTTTGCCATCAACAGTTTTGATTTTGTATACCCACTTGTTAGGAATGGCTTTCCTACCTTTGGGCAACTCAACAAGATCCCAAGTATCATTTGCATGCAAGGCCTTTATTTCTTCCTGCATGGCTAACTCCCACTTCTTCTTGTGCTCACATAGCTTTGCCTCTTTATAAGTGAGAGGCTCCCCTCATCTGATAACATAATGTAATGTATAGAGGGATCATATCTGCTCATTGGCCTCCTAGCACGTGTAGATCTTCTTACCCAATGATCCACATTATCTCGCAATGGATCTACATCAGGAGGTATATCAACATGTCCATTGTTAATGGGCTGCTGCACATCATTTCCAACCCTGTTTTCAGCATGAATAGGTGGCTGCATATGCCCATCAAGAGCGTCATTTTGCTGTCCAGCATCATCTAGCTCAAAAACCATTGGATCATCAATATTTTCATTCCTTTGTGGTGCATCCTGAGGATCAAAATCAGGTCTAATAAGTGGCTGGTCATGCTGAAATCTGACCCTTTTATGGTCATCCTTTGAGGCACAATTATTTTGGAGCAACCTTGCCTCATTAAAGACAACATCCCGGGATATTTTCATTCCTTTGTGGTGCATCCTGAGGATCAAAATCAGGCCTAATAAGTGGCTGGTCATGCTGAAATCTGACCCTTTTATGGTCATCCTTTGAGGCACAATTATTTTGGAGCAACCTTGCCTCATTAAAGACAACATCCCGGCTGCGTACAACTTTCTTGAGCTGAGGTATCCAAATTCTGTAGCCCATTTCACCTTCTTCACCATATCCCATGAAGAGACCTTTTATGGACTTAGCATCAAGTTTGTTTCTCAGCTCCGGCCTTATGTGCACAAAAGCCTCACAACCAAAGACGCGTAAGTGATCATATGAAGCAAGTTTGCCAGACCAAACCTCTTCACGGATGTCACCTTTCAAGGACATGTGAGGGGATCTATTGCAAATATGTACTGCAGTTTTGAGTGCCTCTCCCCAAAATCCATGAGGGAGATTAGCTATGGACAGCATGCATCTCACCCTCTCACAAAGTGTCCTATTATAGCGTTCAGCCACACCATTAGAAGAGGGGTTGAAAGGAACAGTAAGCTCCCTCTTAATGCCCAAATTTTCACAAAATTTTTGAAATTCAGCACTTGTATACTCACCACCATTGTCCATACGCAAGCATTTCAGCTTTCTACCTGTTTGGGTGGTCACAAATGCATGAAAGCGCTTAAACGCAGCAAATGCTTCATCCTTAGATTTAAGGAATTGAACCCAAATTTTTCTAGAAAAATCATCAACAAAAGAGATGAAATACAAAGCACCCCCCATAGATTTGGTGGGAATGCTACATACATCAGAATGAACAAGATCAAGTACACAAGACTTACGAGACTCACCAGAATAAAAGGAACGTTTCACTTGCTTTCCATATTGACATTCATTACAAAAATCAAGCTTTGTGCCTTTAACATCAAGCTTCTTTAAGTTACAAAGCCTAGTGAGACCCTTTTGGCTCATATGGCCAAGTCTCTTATGCCACAACTCCATATGGGAGTGAACTTCAGCCAAAGCAATGAACTTGCCTGATAAAGCTTTCCCATGCAAGCAATAGAGAGTTCCCTTCTTTATGCCTTTCACAATCAGCCTTGATCCCTTTGTCATTTTCCATGATCCTCTCTCAAAGAGAATGCTATAACCATGCATATCCATTTGACCCACAGAGAGTAAACTTTTCTTGATCCCTGGTACATAACGCACATCATGCAAAACCAGCTCATTAGTGCAATTTGTAGAGAAATGCACTGTGCCAATACTCTCAATGGAACAAGCATTATTCTTTCCAAGGTATAAATGGCCATGGCTGCCTGCCGTAAAAGTAGAAAAGCACTCCTTGATAGGAGTCACATGAAAAGAAGCACCAGAGTCAACTATCCATGTCTGGGCCAATGCATCATTAACAGTCAGCAAAGCATCGATAAGATCACTTTTGGTGATCGACATGTCCTGTGTATGAACATTCAGAGAGAAATCATATGCATAAGTATCATCAGCTGATAAAGTAGTGCACAAAATATCCTCAACATCTGACAGCTCCTTTATGACTACATTAGAGGCCACATTGGCCTTCTCTTTGTCCTTTTGGATGTCCTGTGCATCAGTTTTGTCTTCTTTCTTGCCCTTCTTTTTATCTCAAGCATTCCTATTTCTTTCAAGTTGTGCCTTGTAGTAGCGGCAATCAGGTTTCTTGTGGCCTTTTCTGCCACACTGATAGCCTAACACCATCAAAGGTCAGGTTGGGGTTATTGGACAATGAGACTACCAGTGTCTCCCAAGAGTCAGGAAGTGTCATAAGCAAGAAGATGGCTTTAAGTTTGTCATCAAAAGCAGCCATACCTGAGTCCTGCAATTGTGACAAAGTACCTGTAAAGAGGGATAAGTGTTTCTTTGACTCATCAAGTTGCATACCAACAAGCTTCCGCATCAAATGCACTTGGTTCACAGGCGTAGTGTTCTCATAAGTTGCTTTCAGCTTTGCCCATATTTCTGAATGGGAGGTCAGCCTTTTGAGATCTACCAAGATCTAATCAGAGACGGCCATCTTGATATACGTAACAGCTTTCTTGTTCAAGATCAGCCAAGCTTCCTGTGACATATCTTCTAGTTTTTCCGCTTCCAATGCCCTATCACAATCCTTCAAGAAGAGAATACCTTGCATTCTCTCCTTCCACAAATCGAAACCTGTTCCCTCAAAACGTCGAATCTCAAATAGATTCTTCACATATGAGGAGGATGACGCCATGATTGCACGATGAAGAAGTTAATATGCTGAAATTTGGGCAAAAATGCACCAAATCAGAGTATCACTTCTAAAAATGATGCACAATGGCTTCAAACTGTTGTGGGAGCAAAATGGAGCAAAAACAGACCAGTTGGACCACAAGATTAAAATCTGTAATTTTTTGAAACTACCTGCAGAAAATTCCAGCAAGTCAATTTATGCTTCAAATCAGCAAATTTGACTTTTCTTGACCTCAAAGTGTATACATAAGGCTATAAGGAAGCCTTTAGGAGCAAAAGGGAGCAAAAGCCCCAAATTTTCTCTTCAAAATTTTGAAAAATTCAGAGAAAATCCCACAATTTGCTGTACATAAGCAAATTTATCATGCCACACTTCAATACATGAAATGTTAAACCTGTATATTGCTGTTTTGGACTGTGGAACACTTGTGTACACCTGTAAAACACTTGGAAATAGCCTGTTTTGAGCAATAAGACAAAGAGGAACAGTTTCTTCGCGATGAAATCGAAGAATATCACGTGAAAAGAAGTTTATGCTGCTCCAAAGGTGTGGTGCTGCACTTTTAACCCTTTTCTTCGCGACAAAACTCAGAAAAACCTGCAAAAACTGAAGTAGAACACTCCAGAAATGCTGATGTAGCTGTTTTGGGCACCTTCTTTGCGATGAAACACGAAGGTCTTGCAAAATCTGAAGAAAACCCTGCTGAAAACTGAAACGAAGCTGCTCTAATGCCTCAACGGAGCTCTGATACCAGTTGTTGGAGCAAAAACAGAGTATTCAGCAGATGGAGAAGCTCAAATGGAGCATCCCTTGACTGAGCAGCAGGGCAGGTGAGTGTCCAGGCAGGTGAGTGTCCAGCAGCACACGCAGGTGAGTGTCCAGCAGCACACGCAGGTGAGAGAGAGAGAGAGAGATCGAAAGAAGAGAGGCGCAGCTGTTTTGGTGGGTTCTCCAAAAGAGAAGTGAACCCTAACTTTAGTTTAGGTTATTATTTATAGGACCTGGCCAAGTTCACACTGAACTTGGCCAAAAGAATAAAAATGACTATAATCAGCCTTTTAAAGGCCTATACACAAGTGTACAACTATGAGGGGTCATTTAGGGCCTTTACCCCAACAAGGCACATGGTTGACCATTCAGCACATACCATAGAAACCATGAGCACTAGGATTTCCCAATTCGAGAGTACGCTTCAGAGTGTCTTGGAGCACGTACATAGATCCAAGAAAGATGAAGCAATACCTGAGAGTGGGATTCTAGGGATGGAGTTAGATGCTCTAGGTGAGCATCAAACTACATAAGTTCGTAGTAAGAGTGTTCTAATGAGAGAAACTCTCTCTCTCTCTCTCTCTCTCTCTCTCTCTCTCTCTCTCTCTCTCTCTCTCTCTCTCTCTCTCTCTCTCTCTCTCTCTCTCTCTCTCTCTCTCTCTCTCTCTCTCTCTCTCTCTCTCTCTACCCTTGAGGATTCAAAATCGGAAAAAAAAATCCAATTAACCACGAACCGGATGGGCAAGGTTTGTACTGAACGAACTGAACCGGAAGCACCTAAAAAATCTTTAGGTACGCAAACCGAATCAGCAATGGTTGTTTTTAAAAGAATTACCTTTGAGTTTACCTCCTTGCAAGAATATTAACCATAGGATCGACCAAGAGCAAGTCCAACCACTTGACCTCCATTTCGTATGAGCTTGCAAGAGGGAAAAGAAGCCAACAAGGTCGTGGACAAGTATATGGAGAAAGGGCTAATCAAACGAGCTATTCCCCCTTCGCAACACCAGTTCTTCTAGTGAAGAAGAAAGATAGATCTTATAGGATGTGCGTCGACTACAAAGCACTCAATAAGATTACCTTCAAGCATAGGTATCCCATGCCCATAATAGATGATCTCCTTGATGCTCTAGGTGGAGCAATTATATATAGTAAAATAGATTGAAAAAGCGACTACCACCAAATTAAAGTTAAAGAGAAGGATATATACAAGATAGCTTTCAAGACCCATTTGGGCATTGTGAGTATTTAGTTATGTCATTTGGTTTAACTACTTCACCCGCTATTTTTATGATGTTAATGAATGATATTTTACATCCGTTCATTGGAAAATTTGTTGTGGATTTGTAGATGACTTGTTAGTGTATAGTAGGTCTATACATAAGCATGAGAGTCACTTAAGATAGGTGTTAAATAAACTAAGGGAAAATCAATTGTTTGTTAATTCAGATAAGGGTGAGTTGTTTCTTCCATAGATAAGAGTATTTAGGGCATATGGTATCGAGAAGATGGGAGGTGAGTTGCACACACAACATTCATGTTTTCTATTTTTCAAGCCTTTTACTTGGAGAGTTTTTAGGACTTAAGCTTTTCAAGCTTAGAGCCAAAAAGCTTCTAATTACTCTCCCTAAGAAAAGCGAGCTAGAGATTGATGATTAATGGTATCCAAGCTTATGGGTATTTACAAGAGAAGAAGAGAGCGAAATTTTTCGATAGAAATCAGCTTGCTTTAAGTTTTTTTGCATATGATTGTTTTTAGTTTTCTTGGTTTGCAAATTTGCTTTTAGATCTTTATGAGGTGGGAGACAAATAGAAATGAACCTTCCGCAAGAGGATATATCTATTTCTACAGATATTTTCAAGGTCAGACTTGTCAACAAGAGGTCAGCTTTGGTCAAAATATATAAAAACTTTTTATTACGTATATAGAAAGCTACTCAAAAGCTATGCAATGATATATCATTTGCAAATTTTGGAGAAGATTTGGGGTTCAAATGTCAAACACTAATCTCATATCAAAGATAGCGTTTCAAGTTATCTTAAACCAATGGCCCAGATTTAAAGCAAGAAAAGCATCAAGATCAAGGGTTAATATTAAATCTCTTCAAAAGCATTAAAATAAAATATAAAAGAGATCATAAAATCATTAAAAAGGCTATCTTGCTTTTTTTACCACAAATTGTGGGCATATTTTTGGCTTTCTTTGTTTCGGCTAGCTTTTCTGAGGGATTGTTATGTCTATAAAAGAGAGACCTCATTAGCCCTTTATTCAACTTGTATCATAGCTTGCTTTACTCTATTCTTCTTGGAGTTGAAGAGGCAATTTTTGTAAGTATTCTTTTCAATTTAGGGTTTTATTTTTGAAGCCAATTTTGCTCCTTTGTCAGTCTCTTGTAGGCATTGTCTCTCTATAAATACTCTCTCTCTATACTCCCTCTATACTCTCTCTCTATATTGAGTGTGGGCATTAAAAACCAATAATTGATATCAAAGCACATGTTTGAGAGTTTTTCAAGAGCTTGGCTTGAGCATATTGACTTGCTTAAGTTAGAGATAGGGAAATGAACTCCATGGTCACAAAAAACATATTCAAGGGTGATAATTTTCACTTGGCAAACAAGGCTCCAATATGATCTAATGATCACTTACCTATGGGATGAAGTTGAAGCTGAAGTTAGAAGACTTCAACTTAGAGGTATTCAATTATTCACACATGTTGCACAAGATTATTATTTGAACCAAGTTGAACAAGCTCAAAGTGCTACTTGATCATGATCATCTCGCACAGGAGGAAGTACCGAAGCAAGAAGGGCTACACTTGCAAGAGGGGCTACTACTTTACCTGTAGTTCAAGGACCAAGTGCAAAACCTTTCTAGAAATAGAAAGGTTTTGTCAACTATATGTATGAGCCTAAGTAATGAATTCATCGGCATTGAAAGTGTAGGAGAAGCATGGATAAATTTAGACGGACTATTTGGCACAAGGACACATAAGCCTCTTATATCACTTCTTATGCCCTCCTTCCAATTAGTAATGAAGGGCTAGACATCAGTGGTAGAGTATTTGAACAAGTTTAAAAGTTACTCAACTCAATTGGGTAGGATGAACAATCCTATTTCAAATGAAATTGCAATAGAAGTTTTTACAAAGAGTCTGCCTCCTACATATGAAAAGTCTTCCTCCTACATATGAAGAGTCTGCCTCTTACATATAGTATGATTTTCACTATTCTACAAAACAAGCCAAATCCAAATCTTGATAGAGTAATGACAGCAATCCAAAAGGAGGAGTAGAGGTTAAAGGAAGAAGAAAACCTCCATGGAAGTTCAAATACAACGAAATCGAAAAAATTCAAGAAATGCAGGCATTGTGGCATAACAAACCACAAAGAGTCGGATTGTTTTATTATCAGCGCATGCAAAATTTGTGGTGGAAAGACACAAAAAACAGAACTTTGTTTCAAAAAGAAAGATGATCAAGCAATGGTAGCACAAGATGTTCGAGGTGACGGTGGAGTGGATGATGAGACTACTTCATCACTCAATTATTCATGATAACCATATCATCTTATTTTTATTTTTTGTTTTCACATAGGTATGAGTAAGGACATATCATCTTGATTAGAAAAGCTTCATCAACCTTAATAATTGAGAAAGTGTGTTTAATTCTATATTTTAACTTTATTCTTGTCCCCTATATTTGTCTCTATCCTTCCAAGTAGTACTTGGTTAAGAAGATTATGGGAAAAAAATTTGAGTTCTCCTTTTATTCGTGGCATGGAGTGCTCTTCATGTGCAAAGTCCTATTGTATTTTTGTGGACATTGGCATGATCATTAAAGGTATCTCCAACAACTTTTTGCTTTTAGCTCGCAGTACACGTCTACTTGGCATATTCCACTTGTGTCATGTTAGGAGGGGATTGTTAGAAATGAACTTCCCACAAGAGGGTGCATCTATTTTTATAGATATTTTCAAAGTCAAAGACGGGTCAACAAGAGGTCAACTTTGATCGAAATATGCATAGAAATTTTATTGGATATTTGGAAAGTGCTACTCAAAAGCTATCCAATAATATTTCATATCCAATATTTGAAGAAGATTTAGGGGTTCAAAAGCCAAACCCTAATTTCAGGTCAAAAATAGCTTTTCAAGTTACTTTAAACCAATGGTCCAGATATAAAACAAGAAAAGCATCAAGATCAGGGCTAATATTAAATCTCTTCAAAAGCATTAAAAAAAACAATGAAAAAATCATAAAATCATTAAAAAACCTATCCTTCTTTTTTTGTCATAAATTATGAGCAGATATGATTTTGGATTTTTTAGATATTTTCGACTAGTGTCTTCGAGGGACTCTTATGTATGAGACCTCTCATTCTCTCTTTATTCAACTTGTAACATAGCTTTCTTTGCTCTATTCTTCTTCAAGTTGAAGGAGGCATTTTTTATAAGTATTCTTTTCAATTTAGGGTTTTACTTCTGGAGCTAATTTTGCTCCTTTGCCAATCTCTTGTATACATTGTCTCCATTGTCTCCCTCTTACTGCTCTCTATACTCTCTCTCTATATTGATTGTGGGCATCAAAAGACCAACAAAGATAGGGAACTTATGACATGTATCAACTGCTTTTCATCACTTGATTTTGACTTTGACTCACTTTATTGACTTTTTTAAGAGTTGTTGACGTTTGCTCAAAAATTAGGGTTTGACTTTTCAATCGGTTAGATGTGTTGGATGGTGAAGTGTTATATATGGATGGAAAGATCTCTTTGAATAGAATAAGGTGGTTCAAAGAGATGCTAGATCAATTTTTGACCAGTGTTCACCTACCATTTTTATACAATTTGTTTAGTCCTATACGAACTAAGAACAAATGGAGGTTCAAAAATATATGTCCAACATATACAAATCAGCATTTATCCTACATAATGAACCCTAGCACAAAAGAGGTTAAAGAGAGAAAAAATTGAATCAAATGCAAGGTCAACACAACATATACACCTAACAACCAGTATACACACCTAACAATTGATGGCAACTCAAATGAAATGCAACTATAAGCTAACAATAACCAACCATGAGACTATCTAACCAAGGGCTTCTTTATGGATAGTATCCAACTAAATTGTATGATAACTCCACTAACATCATGAATACTCAATAGTGGGCATAGAACTAAGAATGAACACATACTCATAGACACCACAAGGATAACTCAAAGCAAGCTCTGCTAACTAACTTTCTATCACTTCCAAAAGTAATGGAGAAACTTAGCCATAATGAAGCCAAGCACAAGAAGTAAGCTAAAGATAGAAAAAATAAAGCAAACAAGAAACAAGCTAAAGATTAAAAAAAAAAAATGAAACAAACGCTTCATTGAAAGAAGAGACATACACCTTCCAACTGTTTACAACTTCTTGAATATTCCACAATAAAAAGATACATAAAGAGAGAAATAGAGAGAGAGAGAGCAATAAATGCCCTTAACCATCTCCCGACACACCCAATCTCGCTAGCACTATCTACATATTCTTAGTTCTCCACATCCAAGTTGGAACTAATTCAGTTTCAGCTCATTTGTCAAACAATTCACTCCGTGCTACTCGAATACATTGAAGACTGACAAAGATACACATCATTGAGAACCCAATGGTTTCTTTGAAAAGCTTGCATCTTATCTTTCCAACATATAGCTCTCTCTTTTTGTCTACTTACTTTTGAGCCATGCTACCCTGTTTTCTCTTTACAAGCAACCATCTGTCCTTGCTAGCATGTTGTGTTGAACATCCCTTCCATAGGCTACCTCTCAGCCTTTCTGTATATTTCTGTCAAGAACTAACTTTCTGAGGAGTTCACCTTCTCCTTTTCTTGTATTCTAGCTCTAAAAATCCTTCGTCTAATTCAGATTAGGGATAATCGTAAACAAAATCCTCACTAATATTGGTAAATTGGGAATAGCAAGTAGCTTCTTCTTGGGCACATGAATCTGCAAACCCAACATGCCAAAGGCATGCATCAGGATGTTGCATTCAGCCTCGAAGATAAACCATTAAACTTGAAAGTACAAGAAATGCAAAGAGGATCTAGAGGTTGTTGATATATTTAGGTAGTGATGTGTGTGGACACACTGGGACTGTTGGGGCACTTTTTTCCCTCTTTAGGAGATTTTTTTCCCCGGTTGTATAGACACCTATTGCCCTAACGGATCACTTATCTTTGTACATTCTAGCGGTAATACATTCAGTATTGTGTGTTGTGCTCCAAGCTTCTTCTTCTTCCTTGTGTTGTTCGCGTGCTTTCGGAGACGTCTAACTCCAACAATTGGTATCAAAGCAGGTTGCTGCTTTATCTAGGGCGTCGTCGACACCTCTCCGGTCACAATCTCAGAATCGAACAAAATTTGGTGAGCATACTTAGGGTGATTAGGAGATCAAAACAGCTTTGCTATGTGGTGCCAAAATCGTGATCTGAGCTCGTTTCGACCTCCGAACGCACTATCACAACGCTTGTGCAAGCTAATTCGCCTTTTTGTGCCAAAGATATATATAGGTTTCAGTTCACCAATATAAGCGTCTCGAAGTCCCCTACATGTTTAGCAGAACTCGTTAGCGTAGTTGTGTTCAACTTTTTCGGACATAGTCATTTTTTTGCATCAAGGTATTTTAGTCAGTGGCCATGGCTGAAAGCAGTGATGTATTTCGTATGTTGGCTGATTAGAATAAGTTGGATAGTACGAATTACCCATTGTGGGCTTATATGATACGTCATGTATTGGTCGCAAAAGAACTATGGAATATTATGGAGGGTGTTGAAAAACGTCCTATTACACCCGCAAATACAGGTACTGACGATGATGCATATGGCATCGCAGATGATGATATTCTACAGATTCCTGTTCGTGTTTCGGTTCCTGTTGCACCTATTGAAGAACAAATTCATTGGGATGGTAGAGATGCTCATGCACATGCATTGATAGCCTTATTTGTCAAACGTGCCATTATTCCTCACATTCGCTCTTGCAGAAGAGCTAAAGATGCTTGGGATATACTAACCACATTGTACAAGGCTAGGACATGTTACTTACCTCCGAAAACAGTTGGAGAGTGAGCACATGAATGAAGGTGATTCTATGGATAGTTTTCTGACAAAGATCAAGGATTTGAAGGAACAATTGATTTTTGTTGATGAAGTCCTTCCTGACAGTTCACTTGTGCAGATTGTTATGAATGGTCTTCCCACCTTATATCAGAGTTTTGTTTCTACTCTTCATTTGATAATGAAAGGCAATCCAAATGCCTTAACACCGTTCTGTTGCAAGAAGGTCAGTCTAGGTAGAACAGGTCTATTATGAGTTGCAAATCAAGCTTTCCTGGCTAGTCAGAAGGGCAAAGGTAAATGGAGCTCATCTACTAGTAAGAAGAAATCTGCAAATGTTGCATATCCGAAGAAGGAAGACAAAGATGAGAAGAAATCAAAAAAGCAGAAATTTTGCAAATACTGTAAAGGAAATGATCATGTCATTAAGAGTTGTCCAATACTGGCCGCTAAAGAGGCAAAGAGAAAGGAGGTCGGAAAGGTTGTTGCAGAGGCCTCTACACTGAAAACACAGTCATTCCAGGCATGAAAGCAAAGTCCTAAGTGTTTATGTGCTTCAAACAGTTTTTGGTTTTGGCTGATAATCTATCAGGATGTAAAATGGGTACCCTCCGTTCTAATCGAGGGGGGGAATATATGTCTTCTAACTTTAATGCATTTCTTGCTAAAGGGATAAAACATCCGTGTTCAGTGCCATATACACCTCAACAGAATGGAGTTGCTGAACAGAAGATCAGGACACTCATGGATATGGCGAGGTGTATGATCAAGAGTCGGGCTTTACCACAGTTTCTAGCTTTAGGTTGTTATGTGTGCAGCATATGTACTTAACAGGTGTCCCACTAAAGCATTGCAGTCTATCACTCCATATGAGGCTTGGCATGGTCGCAAGCAATCTGTTGCTCATCTTCATGTTTTTGGTTGTCTTGCATATGCATTAGTGCCTGAAAAAAATCGAAGAAAATTTGATGATAAAACAATGAAACGTATTCTTGTTGGGTAGAGCTCTGAAAGCAAAGGCTATCATTTGTATCATCCACAGACTAAACGCATTCTGGTTAGCCATGATGTTGTTCTTGTGTAGATGCTATTCAGCCACTACTTTCATGTACTAAGGAGACATCTATTAGCTCCAAAGACATGTATGACACTTTGCTTCCTCTTTTTACAGGTGGATAGTCTAGTGCTGGTCTTAATGAGGAAACTTCTCAACCTTTACAGGTTTCATGTGATGATGAAGATCATTCCATTTCTGATGCAGATTTACATGATGCACTTGTTGATGAGAGAGCATATATTAAAGACGCAAAAATTATGCCAAAATGGCTAGTGCAGACTTTGCGTGACATCAAATTAGATGTACCTCTATCATATAGTACTCGTTCTCGCTCTCATAGTGCTTCTTTTGCATCAGATTGCTATGCTATGGCTTCCTCTAGTCTCTGAGACGAGAATGAGCCTGTTTTGTTTGATGAAGCACAAAAGTCTAAAAATTGGATGGCTACAATGCAATCAGAATATGATGCTATCATGAAAAATGATACCTAGCCTTTATGTGACTTTCCTCCTCGCAAGAAGGCCATTGGCACTAAGTGGGTATACAAGTTGAAGCGTAAGCCCGATGGAACAGTTGACCGAAATAAAGCTAGGCTTGTTGCAAAGGGTTATGCACAGAAAAGAGGCGTTGATTTTGATGAAATCTTTGCTCCTACACGCTGAATGACTACTGTTCGTAGCATATGTGCACTTGCAGCTCATCATGATTGGAATGTACATCGGTTGGACCTTAAAACTGCATTTTTGCATGGTGATTTGCATGAAGAAGTGTATGTTTTTCAGCCCCATGGCTTTGTACAGAAAGGGAACGAAAACCAAGTATGAAGGTTGAAGAAGGCATTATATGGTTTAAAGCAAGCACCACGTGCTTGGTATGAAAAGATACATGCCTATCTAATTGCACATAGTTTTGAGTGAAGTCCAATTGAAAGCACCTTATATGTTAAGCATGCTAATGATGTGCTTCTGATCATTGTTGTGTACGTTGATGACAGGCTGCTCACTAGTCCTCATGACAAGCATATTGTTGATTCTAAGGCTGATTTACATGCCCCATTTGAGATTTCTTATTTTGGGCATTTGCATCATTGGTGGAATGGATTTGTGTCAAACAAAATATATTGACACATTATTGAAGCTTTTTGGCTTTGAAGTCTGTAAACCTATTGCCACTCCTATGGAGACAGGTTTACGATTGAGTCTTCATGATGTTGGAGATGCGGATGCTTGATTTACTTATGCATTACTCGGCAAGATATTCGGTTTGTTGTCTCACAAATGAGCAAGTTTATGCATTGCCCAGGTGTCGAGCATTGGAAGGCGGTTAAGCGAATCTTTCGCTAGTTGAGTGGTAGCCGGCTACTTGAATTGTTTTATCCCAAGGGGGGACACTATCGCCAGATTTGCATGCTTTTTGTGACTCTAATTGAGCTTGTTGCTATGACACTCCTGTGTCCACTAGTTGCTTTTGCTTCATGCTTGGCAGCTCATGCATATCTTGGTTGAACAAGATGCAGCCTACTATGGCCACCTCCAGTTGTGAGGCTGAGTATAGGGAAGCTTTCACAACGACTGATTAGTGTGTGTGGCTCAGATGTCTTATGCCTGATTTGGGGGTTGGTCAGTCTTCTGAAACCACCATCTTCACTGTAAGTCAGAGCACATTGGAAGTTGCGAGTAACCCTGTGTTTCATGCTCGCACTATGCACATTGAGGTGCATTATCATTATGTGAGGGAGAGGTTCTCTGCTCGAGAGTTCAGTTTGGCATATGTGTCCACGCAAGAGAACATTGCAGACCTTTTCACAAAGGCTCTGCCTCAAGAGAAGTTTGAAGCTTTCTGCAAAGCTTTGGGCTTACTTCCTTTTGTGGATTCCACATAGCTTTACACTTCCTCATACATGAGTGCCAACTCCTTGTTCACTGCATCACTCCCAGGGGGGATTTGTTGATATATTTAAATAGTGATGTGTGTGAACACACTAGGACCACCGGGGCACTTTTTTCCCTCTTTAGGAGGTTTTTTTTCTCTGGCTTGTATATACGCCTATGCCCTAATGGGCCACTTATCTTTGTAAATTCTAATGGTAATACATTCAGTATTGTGTGTTGTGCTCCAATCTTCTTCTTCTTCCCTGTGCTCTTCGTGTGCTTCAGCAGACGTCTAACTCCAACAAAGGTTCCCCTACAATCTATTTTTCAAAGATAAAAGATGTAAAAGGTAGTTTATCCATAAAGAGACAGGTAGCTTCTTTTTGGGCAGCTGAATCTGCAAATGCAACCTGCCAAAGGAATGCATGAGGATGGTGCACTCAGCCTGGAAGATAAAGCAATAAAAGTGAGAAATGCTCGGAGGATCGGGAGGTTCTCCTAGAATCTATTTTTCAAAGATAAAAGATGAAAACGGTAGTTTTTCCATAAAGACACAGGTTTGTCTTGTAGGATAGGGTATTTACGAGAATCTACTTGGTCAATGCAAAGACAAATTGTTCTAGGGAAATCTTGACCAGGTTTGTCTTGTATGAAAGTGGTTTTTACGAGAATCTACTTGATCAATGCAAAGACAAATTGTTCTAGGGAAATCTTGGCCTGCCACAGTTATCCCCCAACTGCAGCTAGCTTCAGCTGAAAAATGTTGATGACAAATAAAAAACTAGGATAATGCAAACAACTAAAAGAAATCCTAATCTGCTCTTCCCCAGCATTGCCAAGCCACAACAAAGGTTTCAAAAGAAGAACTCCCTTTTACTTGTATGACCCTTTTCTAATCATGTACATTCATTGTTCATAATGGGAAAAGCCATAACCGTTTTTGACAAATGAGAGCATTTCTGTGTGCGTACGCATAATTAGGGCACTTAAGTTTAATGAAGATAGAAGTTCAGAGAGTTTCAGCATCCTCATATATGTACCTTTGATGAAATCGTAGGGAGCATGGAGTTCCCTTCACGAACCAAATGTCCACCTCTCCAAAATGTCAAATTTGCACGAGGTAAAAGCAATCCAGGGTCAGTGCATCTACAATGTACATCAGGTCCAACTTTCTCTGCAACCTCAAACCTCACCATTCCACCATCCACAACCAGCTCATCACCGATTATTATGTCTGTAGAAAATTCAAAAGAAGAACTGCTTTTAAGAATTCGAAAATATTATGACAGCCGAATATTTGAATTGTTCCAGTTGTAAAGCGCCACCTTCAGCGAAGCCTTCATAATTCACTTGCACAGTTCTAGGGGGCAGTGTACCCTCAAACTTTCGCACAGTAAACACCCAAACCTCTCCATCCTGATATACACAGTGCAAAAAGAAAAATTCAGGAAACATCAGCCACAGAAAAAAGATCGTTACTTTCCATTTGAAGCGAATGCCATGTAGGAATGTGGATGTACAGGAATTTGAAGCTTCGCACCATCCACCACATCCTCGTATATGTTTTAGAGCACGTAATATTTTGACACACATAAAGAGTATAAGACGGAAAACTCGGATTATCTGTGTGCATGGAAAAAGTAACATGTAAACACACTCACACTATATACAGGTAAGAGATTGAAGCTTTAAACTATATAAATAGTAGGTCACACATATAGCAAATTCAAATCAATAGGATATCAATGTGCGTGTGTGCGTCTGTGAGTGTGTGTGTTTGCAAATATTTGGCTACCCTATACAAATATCAATGCGGTACCATGCCTAGTTTCCAAACCCACCTCTGTTCTGACGGCACTCTCCCCACCAAGATCTCCCATGTGGATCTCACTACCTTCAGTGTCCATCATAACAGCAATACTATATCCCTTTTCTACATTTAGCTTCCGTACACGTTGAATGACCTCGGAATGCCACTCTTTGGTTCCGTGGCAAAAGTTAAGCCTTGCTACGTTCATGCCACCCATAGCCATTGCTTCCAGCTGCTCTGCGGAGCAGCAAGCGGGCCCAATGGTGCAAACCAACTTGGTTCTTCTAGTGCTCCTAAACCCGTTCTCCTTCAATTCTCCCTCCGTGACAGTGTCAACTTCAAGAAGACTTGAAAGGGGCTTCTCGACGGTCAGTGTCTCTGTGCCTCCCTGCTTCTGATGAGCACCATTCAAACTCACGACTTCTGGGCTTTCAGTCGATAGGGTAGCTATGTCATCCCTGTTAGTTGCACCCACAACCTGTGCGAACTTCCTCGTCAGAGATATAGATTGGTTTCCATGCGCCGGTATCCTTATCCATCGGCACGGACTCCTACGACACAATTGATTCATTGGAATAAAATGTGTAACATGTGAAGGAAGGCTTGCATGAGTGTTAACGTTGGCAGACTGCAAAGCTGGAGCCATGATCTTGTCGTAGGATGACAACATTCTTTGTTTCAAGAATAATTTCAGAGAAGGCAATTCAGATACGGAGCATAATCGTACATAGAAGATATGCAATGTGCGTTAAATATATCACTGGGGTAGAGAATATGCAGAACCCTAAGGAAAGAAAGAAGCGTAGCTGAAACACGGAAACACAATTTTTCTGCAGCAGCTCTATCACTAGTGACTACATCACAACCGATGGAATGGTCGCATGGAAGCTGGAATGCAGAGAAGAATGGAGCTAAGAGTCTCACAAACACGAAATACCAGAGAATACAATAACATACTGCGCACACTGACCAGCCCCAAATGCTGCATGGGATAGTAACGCCAGCGTGGAAAGAGTAGGTAAATTGTCTCTCAGAGCAGCCAATTTGCATGATGCATTGACAGAGTTATTTTACATATTATTGTCGCTATCGTGTGCACTTTTTAAGCAGCCTTCAGCTACTTCAACCATGACTGGAGTCATGCCCCCTGCTCAAGACCTAGAGGTGGGGTAAGGCTGCAGGCATACACAGTTCAGTCTGCACTTCTCAAATGGCTCATGCGCCATGAAATTACCTAGTTACAATTGATCCTTTCGTTAATATAGAACAGCAAAGTAATGAGAAAGAGTAGAAATACAATGAGCATCAATACAGGGGAAGACGCTTCCAGCAAAATGAAGTTACGCGTATGGCATTGACCTATGCATGGTAAACCGCCTCTAAGGTGAGAACAAAGCAAGACATGATCATCCCATTTGATAAGGAGTTTTTTTTTTAATGGAGGTTCAACTGAAGCCAACTCCCCCAAGCTTTAATTTTGAAAGTTCAAGTGTACAAGTGAATGGACATAATACTCGTGGGATCTCTGGTATCTCAAAAAGGAGGGGTTAGACAAAGAGATAATTCGATTACAATTGGTTTAGCTAATCAGAGTCATTACATGTCCAGACCAAGGGTTGAACCTTAGACCTCTACCTCAAGAGGTTAGAGTCAAACAAATTCCCCTATGAGACATGGACCATTTGAAAAGGAGTTACAATAGTGGACATGATCTCTCCATTTGAAAGGAGTGACATTAGCTTGAAGGTCCTTCATGATGAAAAATAAGAATCAGGAGCCTTCTTCGTTTGAACCAAATTGATTGAAGCCCGCTTCTTAAGCTTGATGGATAGACAAAATGGATTCCTCTCATACCAACAGCACCACAAAATTTTAGACCTCCAAATATACCATAAGGGAAGATCAAACTATATCCATTCACCACGAAATTCACGAAGAAAAAATTCTATGACATTAAACTTTCGGGGGTGAAAAAGAGAACAACCTTTTTGGAAAACATCAATCATATGGGCAATAGCCTTCGAACCAAAAAGAAATATGAGAAAATTAATCCTCTTTGCACTTCTCATATCCCAATGTGCCTTAAATGCCCTTTAAATAAATCGACGGACAATAAGCCATTGAAGGATACTATGTTTAATGACAATGGGTAATTCTAGATACATTCGAGTATGTAAGGCCACTATTTATTTACTTCATTGAATCCCCACCATTTTCTATTAAGCTTGAATGTTATCATTGATGGAATTCTTGGATTTCATTTGTAAGTGATTTATCACAATTGTAAATATGTGACTATGGCCGCTATTGCAAGATCCCTTTCACATGCACATGTGTATATGTCGAATAGGAATAGGTTCACATTAGACATGTAGACAACACAAAAAATGTCAACTATAATTTGTACATATAGAATAACCACATGCAAAGATAGAGACCCATAACTTACATTGTAATGGATCCAATTCCCCCCCCCCCCATAGCTTCATCAGACAAGTCTCAAAGTGCACTTAGGTGTTGAGCCTATTGTGATGTTGACTAAGCAAAGTGGTGTACATATGGGCAAGGAGTTGTCATACAGGGGATGCATAGGTAATGCACAATGTGTATGCTCATGATTGTCTTGTCCATGAATTTAATCACACATTTACAAGGGTCTTTTGAAAGATGTTTAAGGGTTTTAAAGTGTTTGGAGGGTTTAGGTGAACCCTCCCTTATGTGTGCATTTTAGAGAATTCAAAATCAAAAGTGAAAAAGTCATGTAAAGTGTAAAAGCCTATGTGTGGTCCCCCATTATTTTTTTTTTCCTATCAAGTCATTAGAAGACAATATAAGGTATCATTGGTCTCTACGTGAGAAAGTTCTTGGATACAAAAAGTATCATGAGGAATACAAGGAATTGCAAAGTGTGTGCCCTAGAGATTGGGCAAGTGGGTTGCACATCCAAGACCAAGATCTTGGATACGCATGTGAATTCAAGTCAAATGAAGTGGTGTGTGCAAAAGAGGCGACAATACAAGTAAGGAATACAAGAAAAAAGCCTCAACATGGAGATATAGAGGGACAAGAGAGATAGGGATAAGCAAGGAGACATAGTGCATAGAAGTGTGCAAAGAGAGAGAGTGCAAAGTATGCAGAGTGTGTAGAGAGTGCAAAGCATGCAGAGTGTGCAAAGAACTTGAGAGCCAAGGGTTAGTGAGGAGAGTATTCTATGATCTCTTGTGTGTGCAAAAAAAAGTGATTCAAGACATAAGGAAACCAAGGTGTGATCATAGTACTATCAAGGAGGTGTGTAGTCAACAATAGAAGTGATCAGCATGACTTCAACCTTATTGGAGGATTGAGTGCAACGAGTGCACGGGAGCAAGCCACTAGCAAGGTGAATAAGTGACATAGAGGTGACTACATAAGTACTTGGGGTATTTGTTGTACTTGTGTGTACTTTTTGTTTTAAAAAGGTTTACGCATAGTGAGTATTTTGTCTTGTTCTAGTAACAAAAGCTATTGTAATCTTCTATTTTAGTAAAGGCACGGAGACTTTAGGTGTAATGTGTCTTTCTCCTTCTTCTCTACCCTTCTCCTACAAATACTCAAGTTGCTTTCAACTAAAGAATCCCAAACAAAATTTGGCACGCCTGATGGGATGACGAAGCTTGAGCATATGGGGATCACAATTTTGAACTGAAGAAGAAGGAAATGCAGAAGGTCTCGACACTGCGAATTATAGAGTTAACTTTTCTGTCTTGGAATTCATCTTAAGCTCATGAAATAGATTTTGTACTCGTGACCCAACCCAGTCATAAACTTTAAGAATCTCTTCAAAAATGCAAGAAGCAAAGTTACTCATAGGTCAACTAGTGACTTTCATCCCCATCATGAATAGGGAACATGGAAGCCTAAATAGACTTAGAAACCTTATTATCCTGATTAAACATAAAATTCCACTCCTTTAGAGGATTAACACATGAGGATACTGGTGAACATGTTAGGAGGTTTTTAGCCTTATGTAAAACAAGGGGTCTAATGGGGAGGGAAGGTGCTTTCTTAGTGTTCTTCCCAACAACACTAGAAGACTTGGCTATAGATTTTTTGACAACCATTTTGATACTTGGAACCTCATGAGGGATGCCATTAAAGCATAATCCAAGCAAGATAATACCAAAGAGAACATTATTGACGAATTGGAAATCTTATGAATGATTGTTGGAGAGATGTTTCTTGAATTTTTGACTAGAGTCAAAGCCCTTATGGCCAAACTACCAGATCCTCCCCACAACTTTTTTGTCAAAAAGTGGCTTGTTAAGCCGCTTCAGGTGTCCACCCAATGCAAGATAAAGGAGTTGGTGCCCCCTACATTAACCACTAGTGATTTCATTACCATAGCTACATGGTTAGAGAAAATTTGGCATCAATATGGAGTTCAGTCTTCTAACCTCCCATACTCGATGAAACTTTAGGAACGAGTAGCCCAATCAAGGAAGGATCTCAAGAGCATAAAGAGGAATAAGCCGTAAAAGAAAGAAGAGAGTCAAATAGCACAACTTTGGTGTGAAATTGAAGCCTTAAAAATACAAAAAGAAGACCAGGTCCAATCAGAAGAGATGGCACAACTTCATCAAGAGCCACCGGAACCCCATGCACGAAATGGAGTCAAGAGTAGGCTATAGTGCACAATGTGTGGCAAAAAAGGATCAGTATGTAAGTGAATGCTCTCTATTAAATGTAACTTGATAGTTATGTAGGAAGCCTAGCCATGAAGCCCAAGAGTGCCACTCACAAGGGATTCCTACACAAGCCTATTGTTGGAGACAAAGAGGAGCCTAAACAAGGCCTTTGGTGCCACCAAATGTAATGGCTACTGCACTAACTTTGTTGAGATATCAAACTCAACGTGTGATGATCCAAGATGACATGTATCACTTTTTCATTTCTTTGACATGTATAGTGGTCATGTTGGTATATGTCAAGGATACTTCATTGAGCATTATTAGATTAATCTAACAAGAGTGATGGCACATTTGTTTTCTTGCCAGTGCACTCATTCGTGGACATTAAGGTTGTCTTTATGTACTATTCTATATATATTGCACTTGTTGTATTGTTGTTTTAGGTCATTCTTGTACATTCCTTTTATGTAATAGAAGAAGAAGAAGAAGATCATTCTTCCTTGCCTCAATCTATGTGTGTGCTTCTCTTTGATTGTGAGAGCATGCGCGTCTGAGCTCTCTTCCTTATCTCATCCCTCATGACATGGTATTAGAGCCAGTGTGGCTGTAGAGAGCTCATGGAGAAGGAGACGGTGAAGAGTATGCGAGAAAGCATGGAGAAAGCGCGATTCACAAATGAACTCAGAAAGCCCATCAAAAAAATCAAGTCAATTCGCAAAAGTATAACTTGCGTCCTGTTTGGCAACACTCATATATTCCGGATCCAAAATTTCAAGTGATTCCATGTCCTATTGATACACAAAAACTGTGTTTTTCTAAGATCGAATTGTCATGTCAAAGTGCGATAGTGTTCAAGCAGAAGTACTGCTTGTAGTGTTTTTTGTAGTATTGTGACTTGTTGGAAAAATGGCAAATGCGGATGGAATGAGTCAGCTTACGAGCAATAAGTTGGACAAGAACAACTTCCATGCTTCGATATTCACAATGATGAATTTCTTGATGGGAAAATGCTACTAGAAGTACATTGAAGGAGATAATGAAAATGCTCCAGAGTTACCAGAGAGGAATTGGACTGTGGACCAATTAAGAGTGTATGAAGAATGGAATCAAGGAGCATGAAAGGTAATGTATTGTCTATTTGTTAGCATACAAGATAGCATGATTGGGCATATACAGGATGGCAAGAATCTGAAAGAGGCTTAGAATAGTTTGGTCACATTGTATGAGACCAATACAAAGGCACGGAAATTGCAACTCAAGAATGAGCTGCATATGCTAGAGAAAAAGGGCATGTCCATAAGTGACTACACTCTGAAAATAGAAAACATATGTGAGTCACTTGCATCTATTGGCATGAATATAGATGATGATGATAAGGTGGAAGTGTGCCTTCATGGTTTAGGAGCTACATATAAGTAGTTTAGAAGATCTATTCAGACCAAGGAAAATATTCTGAATTTTGTTGATCTGGTGTCCATGTTGATTATTGAAGAAAAGGATCTTGGTGAGGACTCAAACTCCTAGGAAGACCTAGTCATAAGCAAGTATTCTACTCTAGCACAGGAAGAGGCAGAGGCAGAGGCTTCAGAAGTGGAAGAGGACACAATAATCAAGACCAAGGTCAACAACAAAATCATGCAAGAGGTAGAGGACAATTTCGAGGCAAGGGGATCCAAAGAGGCCATTGAAATTTTCAAAGAAATGATTCAAGTAATGACAAGAAAGAATGCTAGAATTGTGGTAAACCTTGACATTTTGAATGTGGTCGCAGGTTGGAGAATCAAAATAACAGAAGGCAACAAAACAATTATGCATCCAAAAGTGCAGATGATTTTGAGAAGTTGTTCATGGTCCAACATCATACGATGAATACAATGTCTACTGATGTTTCAAAATTGAATTGTAATCATGTTTAATACATTGATTCAGGTGCTTCAAATCACATGATCAGTCATGCAGAATGGTTTAGGAGTTTGTTGAAATTGCCAGTTCTTGGATATGTTGAAATAGGTCATGACACATCACACCCTATCAAGCATACAGGAAACATAGCATTGTCTATGGAGGATGGGAAGGTAAAGCATCTTGCTAATGTGCTGCATGTTCCAAATATAACAAAGAATCTAGTTTCTATTGGACAAATGGTTGACCAAGGATTACAAGTGAGGTTCAATGTTGATAGGTTATATGTAGAAGAGTACAAACAGGACAGAAGATTGATTGCCAAAGGAAACAAAGTGGGTAGGATGTTCACCTTAAATATGAAAATTCTTGAAATGAATGCAGCCATGTTTGCAAAAGGTGCAGGAGTATTGTTGATATAGAGATCTGACACAAAAAAATTGGACACGCAAATTTGCAGAGGCTGAAATTGATGCAGTCAAAGGAGATTGTCAATCCACTACCAAATTTCAAGCTTGCTGAAATGCAAAAGGTATGTGCAACATCTCAATTTGGTAAGCAGTCAAGAGCATCATTTTCGCATGACAAGCATGTTAGTGAGAATGTGCTAGAAATAGTACATACAGATGTTTGGGGTCCTGCAAAGACCATATCTATAGGTGGTTACAGGTTTTATGTTACTTTCATTCATGAACATACACAAAAATTATGGGTATATTTCATGAAAGAGAAGATTGAGGTGTTCACTCACTTTTAGAATTTTAAGGCTATGGTGGAAAAGCAGATAGGAAAGTATACATATACATTAAGGTCTAATGGAGGAGGTGAATACATTCAAATGAGTTCAACAACTTCCTTAAAAGTCATGAAATTCGACGTCAGTTTTCATGTAGGCACGCACCACAACAGAATGGCATTGTTGTATGCAAAAATAGACATATTGCAGAAATAGCAAGAGCCTTGATGGTTGAGAAGAATATACCTCATTGTTATTGGGCAGAAGATGTGCACACTGTTATATACATCATGAACAGAACTTTGACTGTTGTTGTACATCAAGCTACACCTAAAGAGAAGTTCATAGGTAAAAAGCCAAACTTATCACATATGAAAGTATTTGGTTGCATTGCATATGTACATGTTCCAGATGAGTTGAGGACAAAGCTTGATCCAAAAGCAGAAAAATGTATCTTCATTGGGTACTCATTTCAGCAAAATGGATATAAATGTTATAACCTCACGTGATAGGTAAAGGTAAGCAGAGATGTGGTGTTTGATGAAATGTCAAGCTTTTATGGAGATGCCAAACATGGACCAAATGAAAAAGAAAATGCTAAAAAGTTGAGTGTAGAATCTCAAGTTTTGATTGGACCAAATGCATCGGCAAGCAATAGTTCCAACCCAATGGAGTGGAAGATTGCATGGAAATTTCAATCCAACAAATTCATCAAATACATCCAAGAAAGGTAAAGAAAAGCTTTTTGTTGGTAGTAAAACATCTACAAGTTTTGAACACATTGATGGAGATTCAAGCAGTAAAAAAGAGTCTTGATGAGGAACTTGGATTGCCCTTTTTGAATACACTAGGAGTAAGAAAGGCACGTGCAGATGATGCAAGGAGGAGTGACCCAGGACCAAGAAAATCTAGGAGGATGCGAAATTCAGTGCAATGATTGACGTATGATAATTCCATGGCTCGCCATTGTGTCTACATGACCAAGGTAATACAAGATGTTGGGCCTTCTTGTTTTGAAGATGCAATTGGAAATTCAAATTGGGAGAAAGAATGAGTTAGGATATGGCTACACTTTATGGAAACGAAACATGGAAGCTAGTTCCATTGCCATAAGGAAAGAAACCCATAGGTTGCAAATGGGTTTACAAGGTAAATCACAATGTTGATGGTAGCATAAGCAAGTATAAAGCACCATTAGTAGCAAAAGGATATGCACAGAAATATGGCATTGATTATGAGGAAATGTTCAGCCTTGTAGCTAAAATTTGTATTGTTAGAGCACTTTTTGCATTAGCTACAACAAAAGGATGGACTTTGCATCAGATGGATCTGAAGAATGCTTTCTTACATGGTGACTTACAAGAAGAAGTAGACATGGAACAACCACAAGCATATGAGGATTCAAAACATCCAAAATATGTTTACAGGTTGCAAAAAGCTTTGTATGGGCTTAAACAAGCCCATCGTGCTTGGCACGTGGGGATTGTTGATTACTTAATCACCATTGGATTTTCTATGTGTGATGCAAATCATTTATTATATGCAAGGAAGTTTGATGATCGCATCATAATTGTGGCTATAGATGTTGATGACTTGATTGTAGGTGGTGATAATGAAGAAAGCATTTAAGAGGTAAAGCATCTCCTTATGCATGAATTTGACATGAGGGATCTTGTTGTGTTGCACTATTTCTTGAGCATTGAGTTTATACATACATAAACAGGTATTTGGATGCCACAAAGGCAATATGCCTTGAGTATGCTACAAAACTATGGTATAGCTGATTGTAAGCCAATTTCTATGCCATTAGATCAGAATTTGAAGTTGGATACTAGATCAAGTGAAGCATTGGAAAATGCTACTATGTACAGGAAAATTGTGGGAAGTCTAATATATCTCAAAATTACAAGGTTTGATCTAAGCTACAGTGTTGGATTTGAAAGGCAATTTATGTAGGTTCCCAGGAAGCCGCGTTTAAATGCTCTGAGGTGCACTCTACGTTATGTGAGTGCTAATTTGGATTATGATTGTTTTATGACACTGGTGTAGATTTGCAAGTTCATGGATACACCGATGCAGATTGGGCTAGTAGTATTCCAGATAGAAGATCTGCTAGTGGCTTTCTATTCTCACTTGGGAGTGCATCTATGACATGGAGTAGTAAGAAGCAACCCCTTGTTGCTTTGTCGAGTGCTTCAATGGAAGCATGTGAAGCAGCCTAGTTAGAGATGCCACTTGTAGATTTAGGTGTGGAAGTGCGAAAGCCTATGATCATCTATTGTGATAATCTTAGCAACATAGAGTCAGCATGGAAGCTTGTTTTTCATGCTAGAACAAAGCATATCAAGGTACATTATCATTTTATCTAGGAAAAGGTATTAGCAAGTGATATTGATCTTGTTTATGTGAGGACAGATGAGCAGGTTGTTGATATTTTTACTAAAGCACTTGGAGCTGAGCAATTGAAGAAGCTTCGAAAGATGCTTGGATTACAGGACATGATGTTGAGCTTGAGGGGGAGTGTTGAGATATCAAGCTCAACGTGTGATGATCCAAGATGACACGTATAACTTTTTCATTTCTTTGACATGTATAATGATCATGCCGGTATATGTCAAGGATACTTCATTGAGCTTTATTAGATTTATCTACCGAAAATGATAGCCCATTTGTTTTCTTGCCAGCTCACTCATTAGTGGACATTAGGGTTTTCCTTATGTATTGGTCTATATATATTGGACTTGTTGTATTGTTGTTTTAGGCCATTCTTGTACATTCCTTTTGTGTAATAGAAGAAGAAGAAGAAGATCATTCTTTCTTTCCTCAATCCATGTGTATGCTTCTCTTTGATTGTGAGAGTGTGTGTGTGAGCTCTCTTCCTTATCTCCTTCCTCATGACAAACTTGAGGTAATACTCACAACCCACATCCTTGAGGTAACTTCAAAAATGGTCCCAAACGGCCAATCATTTGCCTTAGGTGTGGAGTGTTGAAGATACCAAAGCAAATGTCCTCTCCTATAGGATTCTCTTTCATGTAGAAATTACAAAAAACCATTGATCACTACACCATGTGTTGCCAAAGAATAAAGCATCCACATCAAGATCCAATATACAAATGATTTTCATATATAAGGAAGAAGTTGCAAATGAAACCATTGCGCCATCACTAGCTACTAGGGTAGTACATTTAGAAGAAATTGAATCTATGATTATGCAAACAAGGAGCAAGAGGAATCTCCCTCAAGAAGGACCCAACCGTGATTTCACAACGCATGGAGTGATATATATATATATATATATATATATATGCTTAGATCAATCGATAGATAGACAGATAGATAGATAGATAGATCAATCGATAAATAGACAGACAACTAGATAGATAGATAGACAGACAGACAGACAGACAGACAGATAGATAGATAGATAGATAGATAGATAGATAGATAGATAGATAGATAGATAGATAGATAGATAGATAGATAGATAGATAGATAGATAGATAGATAGATAGATAGATAGATAGATAGATAGATAGATAGATAGATAGATATGTCATGAGGAAGGAGATAAGGAAGAGAGCTCACACACACACTCCCACAATCAAAGAGAAGCACACACACAGATTGAGGTAAGGAAGAATAATCTCCTTCTTCTTCTTCTTCTTCTATTACATAAAAGGAATGTACAAGAATGACCTTAAAAAATGATACAACAAGTGCAATATATAAAGAATAGTACATAATGAAAATCTTAATGTTCGCAAATGAGTGAGCTGGCAAGAAACAAATGTGCCATCACTCTCCATAGGTAAATCTAGTAAAGCTCAATGAAGTATCCTTGATATATACTGGTGTGACCACTATACATGTCAGAGAAATGAAAAAGTGATATGTTTCATCCTAGATCATCACATGTTGAGCTTGATATCTCAACACTCCCCCTCCAGCTAAACATCATGTCCTCTAATCCAAGCATCTTGCAAAACTTCTTCAACTTCTCTACTCCAAGTGCTTTCGTGAAAATATTAGCAACCTATTCATCTCTCCTCACATAAACAAGGTCAATATCACCTCCTAAGACCTTTTCCCTGATGAAATGATAATGCACCTCAATAAGCTTCGTTCTAGCATGAAAAACAGGGTTTTGTGCTAACTGTATGCTGCTAAGATTATCGCAATATATGGTGATAGGCTTTTGCACTTCCATACCTAAATCTACAAGTAGCATCTCTAGCCATGATGCCTCACATGCTACCATTGCAGCACCTCTATACTTAGCCTCTATACTTGACAAAGTAACAATGGGTTGCTTCTTACTACTCCATTGCACTCCCAAATGAGATTAGAAAGCCACTAGTAGATCTTCTATCAGGAATGCTACCATTCCAATATGCATTAGTGTATCCATGAACCTGCAAATCTACACCAACTTCATAAAACAATGCATAATCCAAAGTAGCACTCACATAATGTAGAGTGCGCCTAAGAGCATCTAAATGTGGCTTCCTAGGAACCTGCATAAATTGACTTTCAAGTCCAACAATGTGGCTTAGATGAGGCCTTGTAATTGTGAGATATATCAGACTTCCCACAATTTTCCTGTTGTAGCATTTTCCAATGCTTTTCTTGATGTACTATCCGACTTCAAATTCTGATCTAATGACATAGAAATTGGCTTACAATCAGCCATGCCATACTTTTGTAGCATGCTCAAGGCATATTGCCTTTGTGACATCCATATACCTATTTTTGTATGTATAAACTCAATGCCCAAGAAATAGTGCAGCGCACCAAGATCTTTCACGTCAAATTCTTGCATAAGGAGTTGCTTTACCTCTTTAATGCTTTCTTCATTGTCGCCTCCTACAATCAAGTCATCAACATAAATAGCCACAATTGTGAAGCCATCATCAGCCTTCCTTGCATATAATGAATGATTTGCATCGCACATAGAAAATCCAATGGTGGTTAAGTAGTTAGCAATTACTGCATGCCAAGCACGAGGGGCTTGTTTAAGTCCATACAAAGACTTTTACAATCTGCAAACATATTCTAGGTTCTTTGAATCTTTGTATCCTTGTGGCTAGTCCATGCATACTTCTTCCTATAACTCACCATCTAGGAAAGCGTTCTTCATCCATCTGATTCAAAGTCCATCGATTTGCTATAGTTACTACAACAAGTGCTTTGATAATCACTTGTAGCATATGGGTTTCTTTCCTTTCATCAATGGAGCTAGCTTCCATGTATCGTTTCCATAAAGTGCAACCATCTCCTCATCCATAGCTTTTTTCCAATCCGCATTTACAATTGCATCTTCAAAACAAGAGGGTTCAACATCTTGTATTACCTTTGTCATGTGGGCACGATGATGAGCCATGTAACTGTCATATGTCAATTGTTGCACTGAATTCGGCATCCTCCCATATCTTCTTGGTCTTGGGTTACTTCTCCTTGTATCATCTACATGTGCCTTTCTTGCTCCTGGAGTCTTCATAGAGGGCAATCCAAGTTCCCCATCAAGGCTCTTTTCAGAATCGCTTGAATCTCCATAAATGTCTTCAAAACTTGTAGATGTTTTAGTACCATCAAAAAGCTTTTCTTTACCTTTCTTGGATGTATTTGATGAATTTGTAGGATTGACATTTTTTACGCAATCTTCCACTCCATGGATTTGAGTTGGAACTATTGCTTAGTGATGCATTTGGCCCACTCAAAGCTTGAGATTCTGCACTTGATTTTTGAGCATTTTCTTTGTCATTTGGTTCAAGATTAAGTCCATCCTTGGCATCTGCATAGAAGCTTGACACTTCATCAAACACCAATCTCTACTTACCTTCACCTGTTGTGTGAGTGGGTTATAACATTTATATCCCTTTTGTTCAAGGGAGTACCCAATGAAGATAAATTTTTTTGCCTTTGGATCAAGCTTCATCCTCAACTCATCTGGAACATGTACATATGCAATACAACCAAATACTTTCATATGTGATAAGTATGGCTTTTTACATGTGAACTTCTCTTGAGGTGTAACTTGATGTACAACAGCAGTCGGAGTTCTGTTCATGATGTATAGAGCAGTGTGCACAACTTCTGCCCAATAACAATGAGGC